>VWZW01002478.1:1515085-1625202 GCA_013397115.1 Edolisoma coerulescens | reverse complement strand
CGGCAGGGACCCCCAGGAGAGACCCCCGGGCAGGGACCCCCGGCAGGGACCCCCGCGCCCCGTCCCGCCACACTCACGCTGCCCGCTCCAGCTGCCGCAGCAGGCGGGACACCCGCGCTCGCCCCGCCGCCATCGCCCGGATCCGGGGACGGACGGGGCCCGGGCCCGGGACAGGGACGGGGCCGGGCGGGCGGCAGCGCCTCCTCCTGGCCCCGCTCCCGACACACGGGGGGCCCAAAACAGGGACTCGCACGGGTGCGGCGTGAAGTGTCCGCATCCAGCACCCCCAGCCCACGGCCCAAGCGTTGTCAAAACCCCGCTCACGCCTGTTTTAAGGCAAGCAAAACCGGGTTGCTAAAATATACAGCACAGAATGCCAATAAGAGCGACTAAAATCTAATTGGGACTGAGTGTCATAGTATTTGTCACAGGAAAATACTGAAAGTAATGGAATTGCAGAGTGAAAATAATAATAAAAAAAGCCATGGTCCTGAGCATGGGGCAGTTTAAAATTAAGTTAAATACTTTTCAGATTCTTTTTAGTGCTGCCCGGTGACAGGACGAGGAAGAATGGCCATAAACTAAAACACAAGAAGTTTCACCTCAACGTGAGGAAGAATTTCTTCACATTGAGGGTGGCAGAGCACTGGAATGGGCTGCCCATGGAGCCTGTGGAGTCCCTCTCTCTGGGGACATTCAAAACCCACCTGGACATGTTCCTGTGTCACCTGCTCTAGGCAACCCTGCCTTGGCAGTGGGCTTGGACAACATGATCTCCAGAAAGTCACTTCCAACCTTAGCAATTACGTGATTCTGTGAAATTATGGTAAATTACAGTGCAGGATGGATCANGCCCGTGGGGTGCAGGGGCGCGGCGGGCACGGAGCTCCCGGCGCGGTGGGCTCGGGCGAGGTTGCGCAGCCGGTTCAGCTCGTTGCGCGCCACCCGCTCCCGCTTCTCCCGCCGCAGCCGGGCGAACTNTGATGCTATAAGCTATGCTGCTCAGCTGTCAGCAGAGTAGGATACCAGTATTAAGCAAAGGAAACACTGGATTCTGACAAAAAAGCATCTTTGTAACAGATTTAAGTACTTTGCCTTTGCATACTCTCATGTCTTACAAGATGATCTTCAAGGTCCCTTCCAACCCACACCATTCAATGATTCTGTGAGCAGGTCAGATGAGCCTAAAATTCACGATTGTGCAAGGTGGTGAGCTTGGAAAAGCAGGTTAATGGCCTGCTCGGGCCCCCACATGAAGCTGCAAAACCTTTATCCACTTGTGAGAGTCAGAAAGTGGCAACACCACAGGAGCATCTGCACATCTGCTCAGGTGACCACACTGCTCTGGAAATGAACAAACTCCACGGGATTTTGGTGGAGAAAGTTGACCAATAGCCTTGTAAGCAGCACAGAATTCTTATCAGGGGTCCATACATATGGGAAAAGAACCCTTCTCTCTGGCCGAGCACGTACAACATATGCCCTATGGAAATGCCTGGAAGATCAGAGGTCTGGAATGTCTCTCTGTAACAACCTTTCCCACCTCTCCAAGTGTCTGTTGCCCCTGCTTTGCCTTGATACTTACACTGACGGGTTGATAACAGAGGGTTGTATCCACAAGACCATTCCTGCCACTGACAAGTCCAAAGCAGCCTGCAGTGCTGCAGTCTGCTCAGCACGCGGGCAAGAAGCATCAGAGAGGCAAAGAACACACCTTATGCAAGGCCCATAGGCTGGGCACTAGTCAGTCCATCAATGCCATCCAAGCCCCAAGGGGTGTATACACCCCTTCTGCCCTCAGTGGCTCCCCTACACAGAGGTTTTGCTTTCTGATGCTTTTTACTGAAGCTGCCACCCTAACTGAAGTGCTACAGAATGAGACAAGAGAACTGCTAAAGACACCCAGCTTTTTCAAAAACTCAGTTGCAGTGAGGCATTACAATATCATTAACCACTCAAAACCATCAAAGTTTGAAAACCTAATTTAATTGAGATAGCTGAAACTTGTTTTACTAACTTTCTTACCAGGGAACAGCATCTTTCCTGTACCTAAGCCACACACTGAGACAGCAAATCTTTTAAAATTATTATTTCAAGTGTATATGTGACACTACAAAGTTCAAAAGAGTAATGGGCAGAAGTCTGAGAGAATTTCTACTACCTGCTCTCAAACTGCTTGGTAAACACTGTAAGATTATTTCTATGAAATGATCAATTACTGTTACCACAGGGAGAAATTTAGATTTTAATATGTACAATACAAATACTTTTCTGCTGAATTCAGTGGCTGGTCACCAGCTTTGACTTTCTTTTTTAATCAACAAAATGCTTTAGAAAATCTGTACAATTTCTTAGGCCCTGCAATAAATCATACAGTAAGTTTCCACGTTCCTTTTGTAACTGAACCTGAATATCAGAGAGCTGAGCAGCAGCAGCTGACTTACAGAGCACGAGCTCCACCATCAGGCCACTTGCCCAAGGCAGAGAGCAGCAGCCACATCCTTTAACTGGATCTGCGGCTGTTACTCCATCAAAACTCCAGGGCACGTCTGCGGTCCACCCCCAGTCCCAGCTACCTGAAAATGGGACAGCTTTGCTCAGCTTTTATCGCGACGGAAATGCTGCAGGCCAACTGTGAAGCAACATTACCTGTGAAACAAGTCACTGCGAAACCCCCAGCCTGGGGGGAACCGAGGCTCCCGACCCCCTTCACAGGACACCAATTTCCCCTGGATGGGGAACACAGCTCTCTTTGTCCACCAGCTAAGAGCCAAACGCAGGATATTTTAGAAAGGCCAGAACGCATTTATTGACAGACACGTGTGTGAATAAAGCACGGGGCAGGAGGCTGGCAGCGACAGTCCCTTCCCACGCCTCGGTGGGCATTCCCAGCCCGTGCTGCACACTGTCCCTCACGCCTTCTTCCTTCTGCCCCCACTGGTGCCACCGCCCGCAGGTTTCTTCTGCTGTGGCTGCCGCCGGGCTCCGCTCTTCTTGCCGCTGCGCCCAGGCCGCTGCTGCCGGCGGCCGCGCTTGCCCCGCTTCGACTGCTTCTTGCCCTTGTTGGCGGCGGCCGCCTCGGCTTCCTCCTGCCGCAGCTGCTTGTTGACGGCGCGTGTGATGTCGAGCACCGGCTTCTTGCTGCCCATGTCCCGCAGCAGCTCCAGCTGCCGGCTGCGCTCGGCCGCCAGATTGCCCAGCAGCGGCTCAAAGCGGCGCTTCTTGCCGCTGCTGCGGGAGGGCGGCTCTGCCGACTCCTTCGGCAGCCGCGGCTGGAAGCGGCCGAGCGAGGCGGTGGAGACGCGGGCGACGCGGGCGACCCGGCGCAGCTCGTCGCGGTCCTGGTGGCCCGTGGGGTNGGAACGTGGGCTCGGGCAGCGGCGCCACCAGCGGGCCCCCGGCGCCGCCGGCGCGCTCGGCCGGCAGCTCCCAGAGCTGGGACACGAGCAGCTGCGTGTTGTCTCGGGCCAGCGCCCGCAGCAGCGCCTCCCGCCGCGGGCCGGCCCCGCGCAGCGCCGCCGCCGGCGGGGGGTTGCGGTCCACCGCCAGCAAGTTGCCCAGGTCGTACTCCAGCTCCAGCTCCTTTTCCACCGTGATGCTCCGCCGCTTCTCCGCCTCCTGCTCCTCGGCGGCCGCCAGCACCGCCTCCACCCGCACGGCCGCCATGGCAGCGGCTCCACGTGCGAGCGGCGCCGCCGCTGCCCCGGGGGTGCGGCAAAGCTCCGCCGGGTCAGCGCGCCGGAACAGCCGTGCCCGGAACAGCCGTGCCCGGAACAGCCGTGCCCTTGGGGGGCGGAACGGGCGCAATGCCCGCCGGGAGATGTAGTCCCGTTTGCGCCGGCCCGCCAGGGGGAGCTGTGGCTCCCCACAGACCCTCAGGTCCGCGGCCGCCGCTGCGGTGTCACCGCGCCTCAGCTCCTCTGCCAGGACACCCTGCGGCCGTGGCTTATGGGCAGGCGCTTCCAGTCACAGAATCACAGAATCAATTAGGCCGGAAAAGCCCTCTGAGGACATCAAGTCTAAACTGTGACCAAACATCACCACGTCAACTAGACCAGGGCACTGAGTGCCACAGCCAGTCTTTCCTTAAAAACCTTTAGGGAGAGTGACTCCACCACCTCCCTGAGCAGCCCATTCCAATGTTTAATCACCCTTTCGGTGAAGAAGTTCTTTCTAATATTCAACCTGAACCTCCCCTAGTGCAGTTTAAGATTATGTCCTCTTGTCCTGTCACTGGTTGCATGGGAGAAGAGGCTGAACCCCACCTGGCTACCACCTCCTTTCATGTAGTTGTTGAGAAGGATAAGATCACCCCTGAGCCTCTTCTTCTCCAGGCTAAACAACCCTGTCTCCTTTGGCTGCTCCTCATGGGACTTAACCTTCTGGACCCTTCACCAATGACACTGATGATCACCAATGATACTGATGAAATCCGTAGTGCCTCCCAGGCTGGGGTTGTGTGGGGTTCAGGGTGGCCCCAAATCTGTCTCCTGCCACCACCATGAGTGGTGCTGAGGTGGAAAATATGTGGGGAGAGTCAACACATGAGGGGAGGCCAATGCCAAAAGCAGAGGGGTGGGACCATCACAGAGTCATCGGGGCCCCACAGCTTCCCTTGTCTTTGCCTGCACTAGGGATGTGCCATGGCATCCAAACACTGAGACTGAGGCACAGGAACTGACTTTTCCAATGGGGGGTTTTTGGTGGTTTGTTTGTTTGTTTGTTTGGGGGTGTTTGTTTGTTTGTTTTTCGACGATTTTTTAAAAGCATATTATTCTGATTCTCCTTGCTGTGGAACAGTCCCTCTAAGTGCTCCTCGCAGGACCAAAATTCAAGTGCTGTATTGCAGCTCCACAGAGACTGACACAGGTGTTGTGGGTAAATCTCCCCACAGAGAAGGGAGGGGAGGAACAGCATCTGGGAAGCAGTATCATCTGGCAGATGTCTCAACAGACATAATTATAAGTGAGGTGATCAGGGTGACATGGCGTGCACCTAAAGGTCAGCTGGGTCAAAGATACCTCCATGCTATTTTTAAACAAATGGGCTACAGAAGAATCCTTTTATAGCTATACAGTGATTTGGCTTGTGTGGCCATGACATTTTGAACTGATCCCTGGTGCCCTAAAAACTCATGATAGCACTTAGCTGTAGTTGAGGGAAATTATGGGTGTTTTTATACAAGGTACAATTCTCTTCTAAGTTAGTATCCCATCTTTGCCTTTACATTAGTTTTGGAGAGATGGAAATGATTCTGAGTGTAATGCCACAGCAGTATTGTTGAAATGAAAACAAAATGCCATGTCTGTAAAATAAGGACAAATAGCTGATTCTCAGATTCTAATGGCTAACATAACACAACTTACCCATAGTCTAACTATGAATTTTTTTTTTCCCCAAGTCACCCGTTTTCAGCATGATTTGTATACTATGGAGCAACAGAGTCCCTGTGTATTTAAATCCAAGCTGGTTGGCATAGACTATTTTCTTGTTTACCACAAGATGGCATTGGATAATATTTTGTACCCTGTCTTGGACAGCTCATACTTTCACCTGGAATTGCAGATAAAATTAATTTTAAAGACAGTTCTTTGAAGAGATGCATAGGCACTATCTAGATTTAAGCATAAATTTAAACTTTTGAACTGCAAGGTCCACTGTTTTGGCAGTCTGGTCAATACCTTTGCACTGATCCATGTACCCTCCTGTTTTATCCTTATGCAGCTAACTCTCGGAATTCTTTTGGTCTGTATTTGTACGAAGTCCAGAATGCTTCAGGTGGATGCCTTGGGCTGAGAGGACATAATTACTTATATCTATTGCACTTCCAAAGTTGCTTGAACTCTTAATGATTACCACTGGAACAGCAGAAGGAGTGCATGCCAGGAATTGATCTTCTTGTTTTACCTGAAAACATGTAGAGGAATCTCATAAGATAAAAATTACTTTCTGGAAACTGCTGTTTTGATCTTCTGTGTTGATCTGAATTCCAGCCTTTTCATGTATTCCAGCAATCTGCACCTCAGAGCATGACCCTGCTTTTGGTGCTTGCAGTTTGTGATTTCACAGTGTAGTTGGAAAGGTGGTAGTTGGAAGAATATTGGAATAGATTTGTAAACAAAGATTTGTAAATAGTCACGGATCTTTTGGGAAACTGTCCCATTCCGAGGAGGGGCTTCTGATCTTACTGTACTAATCATAGCCACGCTTTGAGGTTGTACTCCCAGCTTAGAGCTGGGGATTACAACCAGGCACATGGCTTCTGTTAAGGGAATAGGTGTTTGTGTACTTCTGCAAATCTGGGCTTTCCAAAAGACAAAAGGGTAATACCAATGTTCAGTTATAGAAACAGCTTTTAGGAAATGAATGTTTTTCTTATCTCATGTTTAATTCAGCTTTTTAAAACGACTTTTCCAGCAATTTTTAAAATAATTAATTTTTAGAAGTGTTTATTCATTTTGATAATCTCTGTTCTGGGGTTCTTGTGTTCCTTTTGGCATATCAAATATCACATTTCACAAACTGCCTGTGGGCTGTGCTCAGCTATAGGGCTTGACAACAGCTAACTGTGGGCACTTACAATCCATAGATAATGAAACAATTTCATCATTGTTCTCCCTTTCCCTGCGGTACTTTATCTCTTCAGTATGAACAATAGCAATACATGTCATAGTATGCGTGTATATGTGCTTAATGCTGTACTGTTTGCTTGCTTTCTTTACTGTGAGATGACCAGACAGAGTTTGGATGCTCTTGCAAAGTGCAGTTTTTCTTTGGGGTGAAGAAGGCTGTAGAGTTTTGGGTCCTTTTTTTTTTTTTTTTTTAACCACATGAAAAATTTAGCTGCATGAGAAACATAATATGCCAGAGTATAATTTGCAGAAACACTTGTCCAAAAGATTTTTTGAAAGCATAAGGCAGGATATACGTGATGCACCAAAAGAACTACAACATCAATGTAATATACTGTCAGGTTTGTTTTTCTTGTGAGAAAGAATAAAGAATTATCCTACTTAACTTTTATTTTTGTAGTTTTTGTTCAGCTGGGCTATGACTTGAAGTTTGTGTTTGATAGGAGCTGCTCTAATGTACAGGATTCATGTCTCACTGTTAGTGATACCACTAACTTAGATTAACTCTTCAAACTTTTGCCAATTACCTCTGGATGGCAGTAGATGTAGTTACAAGATGATTCAATCAATTCACAAGCCTGCTGTGAGGATTGTTATGAAGAACACTTTTATCAGGCAAACTCAAAGTGCTGATAATTTTGGAAAATAGTAGAAAGTGCCCTTAAAATATCCCCACTATCTCAGAATCATTTCCTTCCACTGACTTTGTTCAGTACATTTTGAAATAAAAATCTGTGCTGTAGGATTTTTTTGTATAAGGGAGAAGTTATTTGCTCACTGAAGCTATATTAAGTACAACAATTTATGGACCCAATTCTGCTTCCTGATACATTTTTTTTTACCCCTGTAAGATACATTTCATGTATTTCAGCATGTATTCTATTTCCTGGGACATATAAGTGCTTTTTCAGTCCAAATAACGAAACATAGGAATGCAAATTTGGCTAACAAAGACTTTTTCCTAGTCACTAGTCCATATAATGTGAAAAAACTGTCTGTAAGGAATAAAAAAAATTACAAAGATTTAAGACACCATCTTTTATAAAATATGAGAGTTGACTTCAGCAGTATAACAAAAATACATCTGGTAGTCAAAGCTTTTCCTATTAAAGGAATTAAATTACTCATTACAGATAATGGGGCATTCCTTTTCACAGTTTCACCACTGTAAGACCTTACTAGGAACCTCATAGGGGACATGCTTAATTCTAAGCAAGTTGTGTTGATGGTGATGATATTATCTGTGCTTACACGTTTAAAAGCATTTCTGATTGGTTTATAAAAGGATTAAATTTCCTGTCCAAAGATTTAATATGATGAGAGCAGAATGCTGTATTTATGAAAAAAACCATGCAGATGAAACTCAGGAGGCTGTAGCTCTAGTTCCAAAACCTAAGACTAGGTAGTTTGGAATGCAGTTACAAGTGGATAACTAAGCAGAGCCTGATTTTTGGTGCAAAAGCCAGAACACAGATAGCTGGTGAGATGGCAGGGAGATTTGGATGACTGCAGGCACTGTGGAAAGCGATGGGTAGACCAGAACCTATTTTCATCATTTGACTGGTTGTGACTGTGTGGTTTCACTGAACTGATTTTGGGCAAACAAAACAAAGCCAAGCTAATTTGAGGCCTTCCCAAGTGCTTGATGCCTATCTTGCTATGCATTAGGGAATCAGACTGAGAACAGATTGTGATGTGGTTTGCTTTTTTATGAGCTTAACTGTGACCTGATTTTTGTTTGAGAAAGTTTTCTTGTAGCACAGTCTTAATATTAGAAATACCAGCAATGGTGTGGCTTGGTTTTGTTGGGTGTTTTTAGGATAATTTAAAGAACAGAATGAGAACTTTATCAGGCAGTGATGGAAAGAATGGCAACATAGTAACACATTCCTTTTCCAGGGTCAGTCCTTCTTATCATCTGTCTAGAGTAGACCTACTTTTTGGCATAAGATTACTTCTACAAGTTAAAAAAAGGCAATGAACACATTTCCTTCTTTTAGAACAAATCTGTCGTGCTCAGAGATCTGTCCTTGATTAAGTGTGCACTTGTAAACAGAAGAACAAAACAAGTTCCTCTCTTCTTGGGTTGGGTTCATGGTTGGGATTATCTCCGACATTGGAAGCGAGATGAAACATGCAAGTCTTCATCCATAACACCAAAGATGTGTCATAGTCACTACTGATTTTTGTTGACAGAAGGACACCAGACAAATTAAATGGAGCAAGAGGTTCAATACCATGAATCTGAGAGAAGGGTAAATGTATGTCTGCTGACAATGACCATGCCAGTTCCTATATTCTCTTGCTTTTGTGAGTCAGAAATAATCCATTTCCCAGCAGTGGCCTTCCTGGGACATGTTTTCAATAGACAATCTCATCCTTTTATGTGCATGTACAGATGCTCCATGCATGTGATTAAACCTATGCAGACAACATCATTCACATATTGCAAGAGATACAAATATTGATTTTGGTAAAGGAAAAAATATGAGACCTGATCTTAGAGCAAGACAATGCAATGCACTCAGGACCATGATTCTTCAGGAAACTTTGGGGAAATTTGAACCTGAGACTAGGCATAGATCCAAGCATCATTTCATACACATACCACAACCATTTCACACACCTGCCTGAATCTTCTTCCAACCCTTGCTGGATGACATGGAGATGCATGCTGAAGTCCTGCTTGCCAAAGGTGTCTTCAGAGCCTCAGCACTACTTGACAGCAAGAAAAAGGCTTCCCAAACACGGTTTGTAACCTTTTATCCTCTGTGTTTCCATTCATCAGCAAGGCTGATCTGTCAGGACAGAATTTTGTCCTCAGTGTGTTTTTAGACTATTTTGTTCTTAAAGCTACATTAAAGACTTCATGGTCTTGCTATTATATTTCCAGTTGATAGTTATTAATGAAATGGGAAAGAAGTCTTGGTTTAGATCTTTTTGTACACACAAACAGGGCACTTTAAACGTTCAATCCAAGATATTAAGGAGGATTTCAACCACATGTAACCACAGGTGACTTTTGTAAGACAAGAATCATCTGTAAACTTCTGTGAGCTTCTACCTAGGATGTATATTGTGGCTTAAAGCAAATTAGGAGAAATTCTGTTAAACAAATGTTATTCATTTTGAATGTCATACAGCCTAGGGCTGTGGCTCTACATCATTACCAAGTGACAACAGATTTGGTTAAAATAGTTCTTATGCTGAAAAAGAAGTCCTGGAGATTAACATAGTCAATTCACACATTGTAGGCCATGCTCACAGGGTAGCTGAATCAGCATAGCTTCTGGGGTGGGGTGGGAGTGTGAATTCGTGGCTAGGCACTTGAGAAGGAACAGCAATCTCTCAAACTGGTTTTTTTCCTGAGGGAATTAGCCATAGCTTGACTCACAATCAGGGATGGCGTCCCTTGGAGAAGCAATCATGGTTTGTGCCTATACAGCCTACCAAACCTCTTATTGAAGAAGTCTGTCTTGTAAAGGTGGCTTAACTGCCCATGTAGCTGCAGAGACCTCCCATACCTCTTCCTGTAGCAACCAGAGCTCACAGCTTGCTGTGTTAAGGGAAAATGGCAGCAATTTGCTGTTACCTTATTATAATATACTATAAACTAAACAAGTTGCTACATAGATTGCTCAGTCATTCCTGCAAAAGGTTTGGGAACATCTCAGATGGGTGGGGTGGGAATAACTGGAAGCAGGAATGACATTGGCCATCACAAGGTAACCTCCCTGCTGCTGCTGCTGCTGCTGCTGCTGCTGCTGCTGCTGCTGAATCAGAGCCCTCAGAGCTGGGGCAGGAAATCCCTGTCCTAATCTGCAGTCAGAGCTCTTGAATCCTTGGAGGGGATGAGACTCTCTGAGCTGCTCAGAGCCTCCCTGATGTTGCCACAAATCCAAATCAGCTGTTCTGCACAGTGCATCTTTATTCATTTTGTTTTCTGCAATGTGCCTCTATTCCTCAGAACTGCACTACATGAAAAGGGACAAAACAGGGTAGATTCTCAGCTTCCAGAAACCCACAGACGGCAACTGCTCAATCTGTAATTTTTCTGAGTTACTGAGGAAATTTTAAAGCAGGGCAGGGCAATTTTGTGTGTAGCAGTAGTTAGGAGCAATAAAATGAAAATAAATAAATATATTCACACAATAAATGAGAGGGACAAAATAGAAGGTTTGCTTCCTTAGCCAAGGGTGCACAAATTACTTAATCCACGACACTGCTAACTGTTGGTTTAAAACCTGCAGATTTCTCATGCAACATATGTTCAGTCTTTGCTTCTGGAACTACCTGTCAGTGTGAGGTACTGTATGGAAATACAAGCGTTTGCTGGGCTGCATTGTTGCTCCTTGTTGCCCCTGTCTCTATAGCATTTACAGGGCCAAGCACATACATTCTCTAGCTACCCAAATATCCCTGGGTCTGACAAAGGACACCTTCCTTTTCTCTTGAAGATCATGCTACACCTGCCTCCTCTCTGGGCTTCTAAATACTTGCTTTGCTCCATCCAGAATATGCTATCTGGAGTGCCTTGGAGGTTCTCCACAAAACCCATCACCTGGATCTTTGTATTCCTCTCATCACTTTCATTCCCTTCTGTTGTTCCTTCTTCTTCACTGCATTAAAGCATATGCAGGATCATAGGATAGTTTGGGTTGGAAGGGACCTTTAGAGGCCACCTAGTCCTACCTGCCTGCAATGAGCAGGGACAATTCAATCTACAAAGCCTGTTAATCCTACTGTATTTACTTACTTGCCCCTGTATTTGAAGCTGCTCTTTATAGCCTGTGCTCTGCCCTGATCATGCCCATTAGTGTTTCTAATTACTTCTGTGATGCACCAAGCTTGAATTCCCATGATCTGTGAGGAAATCTTGCTGCAGCCTGCAGCCTGCCACTGGACTGGTTTGTTGGTGGGCAGAACAGCCACCTGCAGCGTCCAGGTGTGTCAGAGCATGAGTTTCTGGTGCAGGTCTGCAGAGCACTTCTGGGGACCTGGCAAATGTACCTTCTAAATTGTGTGAGTAAGCCAGGCTGAACTTTCCTATAATGCACTGATATAAAGGCGTGATAAGTGTGAATGGTGTGGTAAGTGTGAGAAACAGGTGTTGGTAAGTTTGAGAAAGAGCTGATGGTAAGTTTGAGAAATAGTTGAGTTGTGAATTAAGCTTGTGACTCAACCCTTAGTGATGTTACTCGTCAATTAGAGGATTATGGAAAATCCCAGCTGTACATTTGCTGTGGGCAGTGTTTTTTATTGGAAAGCAATTGCTTTTCACTCACTTGGTAAGGCCTTTCCTGGGTTTTGTATCCTACACCAATGAAAATACAGACATCTACAATCAGAAAGAGTAGATAAAAGAAGAGGAAAGCTACATGGAAAAATACTTCATAAATGCCTCTTAGGAGATCAGTAGGGAAGAAGGAGGTCAGCAACATCTCTTTAAATAAATGGTTTGAATGATTACAGTTTTCCCTTCACTCTAATTTACTCAAGCTGTGCAAAACAGTCTTAGATAAAGCATATTCTCATTATGGTTTTGCTGATTACAGAAAGAAAAAAACAACTCAGTAGGTGATTTAGGACTGGATGGAGAATATTCACAGATTGTGCTCAGGCTATGGATTATGATGGAAGCATCTGACACTAAGCCTGTCTTTTAAACAAACCCTCTAAACTCAAACAATTTGAACAAAAAGAAAAGTAGATGGATACTATAAAACATCTTATTAGACAAAAAGGCTGGGTTTGGATTGGAAATTCAAAGATTTGTGATCATCATATCAATGGATTTAGCAGTGGTTTTCAAGGTGGCATGAAATCTTTGTTTTACATATAGGGAAAATGCACTTTGACTGCAGTATTGATTGCTGTCTTCTGGGGGAAAAAATGGATCTTGCCTTTATGCTTTTACTTTTAAGTTTGCACTTTCTGTGTAAATTACACTAGTTTAAAATTACATACAAATAAAAAGAATATATCCTTGCAAAGCTGTTTTCCTGCCTCCCTTCAGCTAGCTACTTTTGTTTTGCAAGCTAGCTACTTGTGTTTTCCCAAGCAGACCATATTAAGCATGAATTTAAGAACTTTATGAACTGGAGCTTCAATCCCTTCCTTTTAGAAACCCCCCAATTTTTTTATATGCAGATTAGCTGAGATGTGATCAAAGAGGACACAGGCTATGCTTTTGTGTTGGTTTCATTATAATTTTGGAAAATTTAGCAGATTGTTGCAAACCTGCTCTTTGCAAAAAGCCCAGATGTACAAGCCCCCGAAGTGGTTTGAAATACTCCTTTGTTTTGCTGTCTTTCAGGGTGCTAGCATGACAGCAATTTTCAAGGAAAAGTTTCTATCACATTATGCTTTTGTCTGAAAACTGAGGGGATGATAGAGCTTTCAGGGTCCAGAAAACACATTTTGACATTAAATGTGTAGCAAACTTTTGCTGTAGCGGTACTAAAAGCACACTAATACGTTACCACTCGTGTTAGAGAAGAGCAAAATTTAGCTGGGTTCCCCACATGTGGGCAGTGAGTGGGGCTTGCCAAGATAATGAGAGCTAATGCTAGATGAGAGCTGTTCAGACAAATCAAAATATGCTGACTACTACCTTGCTTCATCTCTCAGCTTCATCTTTAGGTAAAGTAAGTGGGGAAACTCCTCTTGTTTGCAGCCTGATTCAGGAGGGTACTCAGGCACATGAAGAGCCCTACTGATGTAAGGGTTTGAAGTGAGGTTTGCATTTAACTGCGAGTTTCGAAAGCAAAATTCTCCAGTAGTGTATGTCACTGAGCACAAAATCATAAAGCCCTGCATTCTCACCTTGATATCAACACGAAGGAGCATGGGCGCCAATAGAACATGGATTGTTGGATGTATGATTTGTTTCAACGTACACGACCTTTGGGAAGTGCCTCACATAGACACTTTGTGTATTTGTTCTCAGTGAGAGACCACCCATGCACCTTTTAGGGTTTCTCAATGAAATTGTTCTCTGCTAATATTAGTACAACAGAGTCCTTGAGTAACTGCTGGCCATGTACATCACTTTATAAGAACCAACAAACGTAAGGCCAAATAATATGTTAATTACCACTTGTTGAAACAGAAGTGCTCTTGCGACCTTTTTCTGTATTGTACAAACTATTTTTGAGAGGTTATTTAAATTCATTATGAAAGCTATGTGGGACTTGATGCAGAAAGCTTTTACAAACCAAATTCTCTCATTGTTAACTGTACAGGTCTACAGCCTGATCCTTACACCTTGACAGGTGTAACTTGGCGTTGCCTCGGGTTGCATCAGCTTTGCCAGTTATCTGAGCCTGCTTTTGTGCACAGCCTCTCAGTGAGACTAATTAGAAGGCCACAGCTTTACAGCATCTGGCCAGAGAGTTGCTCTGTTTTGTTTGTTTCTGAGGGTACAGTTAGGGCACAGTTAGGTACAAAGATGTTGCTAATTGTCTGAGTATCTGCAAGATACAGGTAGGTGCCCTCAGAGAGTACAATTAAGCTAAGCTGTTGGAAAGGGTGTGGAAGGGGAAAAAAATCATGCAGATACTCCAGACACTTGCATTACATACTCACACAGGCACTGTGAATGAGACCTCAGGAAGGCAGCTTTTCCCTCCTATTCCCTACAGTTTCCTGAGATTTTTTTAAAGTTTTCCCAAGAGAATACATTGGTGTTTGTGGGCTGGAAGGATCGCGTCAAGAATTCAAAAATCACACACTTGCAGCACTGCGAAGGGGAAGGATACAGAAGTTTGCAGTGATGATAATTGTGCCTCTAAGCCATCCTTGTTTCTGGTTGGTTCTCCAGACTTTTTATTCTTTGTGCTGTCCCCTGAAAGCTCTCAAATGTGCCTACATCTTTCTTAGGCTTTGATACCTGAAATGAAAATCAGTAACATAACTCCCAAGTCTGGCCAATGGATGTCCTGCCTTCCTTTTAGTACTCCAAAGAGTAAGAATTGTTTGGGGTTTTCGTCTCTTTATTTCAGCATCATACGCTTGATTCTTATTCAGCTCATGAGACAGTATAACAACATTTTGTGCACAACTGTTGCCTAATGAGAGGTTCTCCCTTCTAAAATATAATACAATACAGAGTATAATATAGTCCATATTAAATTAAATTGGAAACAGTGAGCTGAGCATCTCAATGACATATTAACTCTTGCAGTCCTGACCTGTATGAGATGACTAAGGCCTCATGGAACGGGACCAACATTAATTTTCTGATATCGTAGTTGCATTGTATAGATGAATAGAGGAATATTGAACATGTAGATCAAGTGAAGAGCAAAACAGCAAACAGAGCGAGTGAACTCATCTGAATTCTTCACTCAGAAGTCAAACTGGCAGGAGATTGTGAAACTGGCAGAGAATTGGGAGAAAGGACTGCAGAGCTTCAGAATTTTCTAGGGTGCTGCCTAGAAAAGGCAGGGTGAACAATCCCTTTGGCTGCCACAAACAGCAAGTCCTGTAGTGGTGATCAACAACACTTTTTGTGGAAACCTGAAGTAGACCATAAAGTTCTCAACAAAGACAGTCTGAAATGTCAAGAATGCTGCAATTGACAACAGAATGTCACTTGGGAAAAAGCACATCTTGACACTAAAGCAGATGGCAGATGAGACAATTGAGCACTATGTCATATAGATGTATAATAAAGCAAAGTCATATGAATTTAACCAGATAGGACCCTAATTTGTGACTTAATAATTAGTCTTCTAACATATCACCAGGTGAAAACAGGGTACGGGAAACTCCTCTACCATGAATAGCTGGGGCTGGCATTACCTAATGAAAAACTGTGCTCTGTTCCTTTTTATAAATTCAGAATTGGTACTGGAACTGTCTTTCAAGAAGAAGGCCTAAGCTGTCAGAGTTTTGAAAAGTGTGTATGAACAAAATCCTATATATTCTAACGCTACAAAGCATGTAGCCATTTAAATGTGGAACACTGCTGCTCATCTCATCTAATTTGAAATTTTCTTACTCTGTTTTTCCATTTGTACAGTCCAGTGGATTTAAATGGATTTCTTTGTTTTTCACTTTTGTGTAAATGAAATGGGAATTGGCATCCTGAAACAGGAGTGAAAATTTATGTGCAACGGCCTGATTCTCATTTAGTAAGACATCACTTTGAACTTCTCTAACTGTGTAACAGAATTGTGAAACAAATGTGAATGTAATCTATATAGTCAATGAGATGCAAAATAGATTTTGTATCAGAAAGCATTAAGGCTGAAAATGGCTTTGCTCCTTAGGACCTGAGCATAGATGAATTAATTTCTACTCACATATGCACTGTTATAGTGAGCCAAAATTTAACTGGAGGCCTGGAGGCAGTTAGAATTAGAAATTAGAATATTTACATACTCAGAAACTTAGTCTAAAAAGAAAATGAGATCCACCTAGTTCCTCATTAATTACCAGGTGTCTTCTTTTTAGTTACCTTTATTTTAGCAAGTACTTTGTAAAACATGATTAGTCTTTACAGAATACTGAAATTTTATAAGAAACTACCTTGAGCTTAATTTGCACAATAATACATTTATTGGGAAGTATTACTGAGACGCATTTGACAATAAAGATCTCTAAATATTTAAAATTCAAGTGCCGGAGAGGATCTCATCACATTAGAAAGCAATCAACCATCTTGAGACAGGTTAATAAAAGCATCTTAAACTCATCATCAAAAGGCACTCTTGATTTCCATTATTAGGCACAGGACTCTGAATGATTCATTGATCACATTTTCTCTGTTCAACAAAAATACCATGAGCTGAAAGGTTTTGAGATATGCAACATGAGAAGATTTTTTTCCTCACAACTACATTTGACAGATGACCTTTAGTCTTTCCTTCACATTAGTGAGATATTTAACAAAAATAATGTAGATACATTTTTCAGCGTTATCCGATGCACGTGCTCACAGAATCCTCTATTTGGTACCACACAGTAAACAGATAAAAGAGTCTTCTGTAAATGCCTTCATTATAAATAAATGCCCTGCTTTCAGCTTTCCTCTTCTTGCAAGATCACAAGGTTTAAAAGCCTCTGAATGATTCTATGAATGTATGTAGTTAACCTGATGCTGTTTCACAGGGAGGCTGGTGCCTGTGTAGCTATACAGGAGGTTTTCAGGAGGGTTGTGTAGTCTGTTTGCATCCTTTCCATCCAGCAAGCCAACAACTGCACTTGGATCTCCAAAGTACCAAGAGGTTCCACGCATTTTGGTTTACACCTTTGCTGTTGTGCACCTCAGGGGGTGGACTGTGGCTTGCCTTTCCATCCTGAGCTCACCTGAAATTTCCTGGCTGGGGTACAGATAACAAGGGAGCTGTGACGCTGAGGACATCTGCAGCCAAGTGCTCACCCAGGGTCCTGGGCAGATATGCACAGAAATATTGCTGTCAGCACCAGAGCTGGCAGCTGAAGGTGACTCAAGTATGAGCTGCAGTCACACCTCTGGATCTCAGCAGTTCCCATTTTCACTGCTTCTTCAGCCCTGGCAAGTATCTCAGCCTGCTGAAACTTCAGGTCACAAATGTTGTGGAGGGCACAAGATTGCACAAAAGTGTTGAAGGAGCTATGTTACCCCAGAGCTCCTCACTAGTATGTCAGTGGTGCTCACTGCACATCCTCACTCTGTTTGCTGTGCACATAGAAACTGAAGTTATTCCACTGAAGTCAATAAGCTTGAAAACCATGGCCTTGTCTGTCTGAAGACCTTTCTCTGCAGAGTAGAAGGGAGCAAGGGAAGTTGTCTGCTAGGATGAGCTGACACCCCTGTGCTCTGCAGGTGGGAATGGGGGGAGGGAGGTGAGAACCAGGCAGACAGCATCACGGAACAGCTGGCAGAACATGATGAGCTCAAGGTCACTTGGCTGTTGGCCCAAATCCATCCAAAAATACCAAAACCCAGCAATTAGTCAGGCTGTCAGCTCAAAAAAAAAAAAAAGGGAAATAGCTGAGCCATGTCATTGTTCAGCAAGGGTATGCAGGTTCTGCTAGCAATGTTTGGAAGGCCACCTTGGACAGAAGCTGAGACCATCCCTGTTCATTGCCTAGCTAATAGTTGTGAATTGAACTCAGTGTCATTTTACTTGAACACCTGCCTGAAAACAGATTCAGAAGTATGTTCTCAAATGGATTAGGGATTCCTGGTAATTTTACAACTTCTCATGGGATGAAGAGGCGGATGGCTGAAGGCAGCAATGCTTTGATGCAAGATGCCTGATAGAGTGGAAAGTACAGGCTCTGAAGAGAAGCTTTTCCTGTCTCTGAGGCTTTTACAAGGTTCCATCAATTCTGAGACAGTTGAATCTTTCTTCCCCCCCCTCTATTAATAAACACAAATGTGTGGAAAATTACCCTAATCTTCTTCCAAAGAGGATGTGCCTCCAGAATCACTTCCAGTACCGGGGACCTCAGAATTCTGCTACCATATTTAGAGGCGATAAAAACAGTCCTTGCATTTCTGACCAAAATCCAAATATAGCCTATTTCTTTCTGCCAACTGAAAATGCACCTTTTTATTTCATTCCGTTTTGTTTAAATCTAACTTTGTTCCAAACTTTTCATTCTATAAATGTCTCTTTCACTATAATTATTTAAATAAAGTGGGATAGCGCCCAATTTAGTGAATTGAATTAGTATGCTACTTAATGTGCCTGCTATTGTCATTCTACTAGGGCTTGTGCTCTGTTCCCGTTACAATTTCTCCCTGACTTCAGTGGACTTACATGAAACCCAAACCCAGCCCATGAAAGACAATTTACCACAGGCAATTGTATTTTACAACTTTAAGTGGACATAGTTGCTATTTCTACATGATTTTTCAAAGTTTTCACTCTAGGGGGAATACACTGGTTTCTGCTTGGCCCGGCTTTATGGTTAGAAACTGGCAGTAGGTGTCAGTGATACCCTGAGACATCTAAGCCTGCCTGTCTTGCGTCTTGTGGTGTGCCAGGTCCTGGTTTCAAAAACATTCAGCTGATCTTCAGCTTGGCAGCATGACATCTTTTTCTGTGGTGGGCACCTCTCTCTGGGAGGTGGGAAACATGGAGCTCAAGAGTCCCTGGGAACATCAAGAAGCAGAAGAGACCGTGCAGGAGCATGAGGTATGTAACTGTGTTAATAACCTCAACTAGCTTTAGGTGCCTGCACTCTAGGGAGCCACACAGAGCTGGTTGTTCAGGCTTCTTTTATCGCCAGTGGAGAGAAACAAGAAATACCAAGATACTCTGGATAACTTCTTCGAGACAAGACAAAGCTTGCCCTAGAAGTGCTTGTTTCTCTTCAGCAATCTTAGTGACAAATTGAGTAACCCAAGTATAGCCCTCATTAGTAGGTGTCACAGGTAGGTGAGATGATCCTATCTTTGTTGTGTGGGACCTCAACAGGTAGAGACCATTCAAGGTACAATGTATACATTCCCTATCCAGAGTCTTTTTTTTCTTGTTTCCTTCTTTTTATTTCTCCTGACAAAGCTATTTTTTTTTCCTCCACACTCCTTTCCTGTTTCTTTTCGTCCCTTGTTTAAAATTTTTATCCATAGTCTATTTTTCTTCTACACTTTGGTGCTTTGAGATGATGAGTCTATATAAATGGGTTTAGCAATGAGGTTACTTAAGGAATTCCTTGAAAATATTTGCTCATCTCCTGAGCGTTAAAGGTGAAAAGCAGGCCAGTAAACTGGACAGACTCATTTGACTGCCCTTGCTGAATGTTCCCCTCTTGCCCCACCTGTGTGTCACCCACTTTCAGTCCTTGACCTGAGGTTCTTGACATGGCCAATTATCCAACCTATGATCTGGAGAAGGGGTTGTGCACAGCAGTGAGACTGGTCCTACCCAGTGTGCTCTGTGCTCACAGAGGCTCCTCCAAGGGATCTTCTATCCTATCTGGAGTTTCTCATGGCAGATTTATGTATTTTGTCCACTGCCAGGAGACTCATGCTCTGGAACTGTCAGGGTGTAGTGACGATAGAGCTAAACCCCTCCCCTGGTTTAGGGGCTGGGTGCTGCTGAAAGAGGGTGGTGGTGACATTTTCTGCCCCTGTCTCCCTACCTGTGGAACCCTGCACTTCCTATGTGCCAGTGGCACTTGTCTGACCTCAGAATGAGTCAGCTCAGGGGATGGACCAGCAGAAAATCACATTAAAAATGAATGAGTTTTTCTTGGGAGGGAAAGAGGAGATTTCTGCTCTTTGTTCTCTTTGAAACTGTGGGCTTTCAGGTACAGCACCGCTGTGCTCTGGGAGACAGTGTAAAAGCAGTATATACGTCTTTAAAATGTCTGTGAAGAGGTGGTACACAATGATCCAGGTCAGCTCCTTCAGAAATTTCCTGTTGTCTTCAGTGGCTCTGGATTTTGTTCTGTTTCCTGGCTGCTGTGTTTCTATAGTGCTGTCAGTATTCTCCTGCTTACTCTGCATGGTTAAAGACCTAGATACTATAAAACATTTCAGTACAACACTAAAACCAGGGATGTCTCTGCACTGGAGAGCACTTACACAACATATGCTTTATGTACTGTTGTAACACCAGGCTGCACTCTGCTCCTGCTCACACTACTGAAATTCAGAAGTGATTCCTAAAACATCTGTAGATTGGGTCTTTGGATCCAGGCATGAAGGGAATGTTAGGGGAGAAAAAAGTGTGCAGTAGCTTTTACTTTCTCCTCTTGCATCCTTTGAGGCAGAAATTCAGTGTGACTTGCCTGAACAATATTGTGCTGCTGATGTGTGAGGGCAAGTACTGTCCTGGGCTTTGCAAAAGGGGAAGCCAGATTGTGTCGGTGCCCTCACAGCCTCAGCCGGGTCCTGTTACATGAGAAAGGGTGGCCAGTATTAAGGGGGTTGGCCAAGGCCTCTTCACTTCTCCCCAGTAGACCTGAGCCTGCCCCATGCCCGAAGCACAATGCTCCCTGCTCACATTTGCTGTTGCTTCTCATTAGCGAATTCACCTGATTGCTTGTCAAAGATAAACTAAGAGTGTAATCCCAGTGGATTTTTTCACAAATGCAAATCAATATTCACAGCAGGGTTTGGTTTTTGGTTGCTTTTTTTTGGGGTGCTAGTTTTGTTTTGTTTTGTTTTTGAGGGGGGGCTAGTAACATTTGTTCAACTGTTTTCCTTACACTTGAGCTATAAAAACCAGCAAATTAAGGCAGAGCATGAAGCCACATAACATAAAATCAAAAAGTCACAGCAGAAATGTTTCGGTATCCACCCACCACTTGAACAAAGGGATAGGGAATAGTGCCTTGCTTGTTTCAGAAAGACTGTCATAATGATCCAGCCTAACAAACCATGAAGTCCAGTTGTCCTTAGAGCCCTTTACAGTTCTGCAAGTCAAAATACTTGGTTTTTCCTAGAGTTGTAAAGGAGGATGCAAGGTGGTGCAAGACAATCCAGTTTGAAGGGAAAACACTGTAGTTCCTCCTTCCTCTGACTCTAAAGAAAGGCTTTTGAAATGGTGGATTGAGCACAAAAACTTTGAAGATGTGAACTATCACAAATGCAGAAAATTATATTATACTTGTGTGCAAGTTTTACATTCAATCGACCTCTTTGCAGATGTGGATGAACATTATGTATGCATTCAGCATATCCTGCTTTCATTGCAAATCCCCATTCTGTCTGCCCAGTTTGATCTGGGTGCATACATGTTGGGAAAAAGATCCAACAACTTGGTTGGATCTTAGTTCCCCAGTAGGGGCCACTTTCTTTTAGTCTGCCAGATCTTTCATTACACACATCTGTGATGTGCAGCTGTGAGTCAGTCTGCCTTTTGGGGATGTCAGAGCTGGACACACTGGGGCATTCAGCATCTACCACCTGGATAGTCTGTCCTTGACTCTGTTCCCTTTCGAGAGAATTGCATACATTTGAAATTTTTCATTCCTTCCTGTTATAAAATCAATTTCCATATCAATATGTTTTGTGAATCAGTCATTTTCTCCTAGCCCTAAATGTGTGATCTCTCTCAGAACTGATATGCCAATCCCTTTAATTTTTACAAGCTAGTCTCGTTTGTTTAGTGTAGGGATGCGGACTTATCCAAAAGTCTCTGGAACTAATTCCATTCTTCATGCATACATCCTCCTGAAACGTCAACTGCAAAAGCCATTTGTCTTCATTTCCTGTACCAAGACTGGAGGACAATGTTACTGTGTACCAATTACTGCCTTGTACTGCTCTCTGCCTCTCAGGTGCGTTTCAAGTCGACCTTATAACTCTGTTTCAATTTAGCAATGGTGCCAGCAGTGTTTGCACATTTGGGGTGACAAATGGTAATCTGTCCTCGCTGCTCCTTAAGGGCCAGCCTAATGGACCTGAAGGCAGCTGGAAGCTACTGCACCATGCTTTACATCAGGTTAAGGCCTCGGCTGCACCGGGGCGCCTGCAGCTGCAGCTTGCTTGGGTGACCTCCCAGCACAGGAGGAACTCATACTTTCACAAACTGTATGAAAAAAATAAATGAAGCAAAGGTTGTCTTCTGTAGGAGCAGCTGTGCTCACAGAAGATGTTTTTGTAGTGATGAACCAAACGGTGAGAGTTTGCACCCTGAGCAGATACTGCCCTTTGGGACTGTTCACGGCAGAGATGTGGTGCAGTCAGGGCAACCTGAACTCCATAACACTGCTTTGCTTGTGCAGCTGCCTGCTCAAGCACATCTCATGCCTGCCGGTGAAGTTCTGCAGTTTCTTGCCACACTGCGCACAAAGTGACTAAAAAAG
Source organism: Edolisoma coerulescens (assembly GCA_013397115.1). NCBI lineage: Eukaryota > Metazoa > Chordata > Aves > Passeriformes > Campephagidae > Edolisoma > Edolisoma coerulescens. The sequence continues at coordinate 1,602,814 of VWZW01002478.1, read as the reverse complement.
CAGAGCTATGTTGTAATTCTTCTAAATTAATAGAGTTATAGAACAGAAGTTAATGAAGTTCATAACAAATTAAATCCCTCATTTATTTGAGTATGCCTACTTTTGTATTTGGGATATCCTGGTTTGAGAGCCCCTTCTGTCAGTATGGGGCTTTAGAATTAAAGCGTCTATAAAAATATATATTATTTTCATAATATTCAAATAAATTATCTATTTTAAAATAATAAACATAATTTTTCATTGGATAATTAAAAAATGATTATAATTTTTCATTGGATAATTTTATCTCTCTTTTAAGTTTTCTTTAAATTTATTTTTTAACTTCAGAAACACAAGAAAAAACATCCTGGAATGTACCTCTAGGAAAACAATCCAAAGCTGGTGAGTCAAATGCTCTGTTACTTCACCAAACAGAAGGGAAGTAGCAGAACTGTGATGGCGCCATTCATCAAAAGTAAAGCAACTCAAAACCTCGCGACATAGAAAATTATTTAGGTGCATCTATCTGACTTGATTGCTATGTCTGTATGGTAGTCTAGACCAAAAAACCAAACCCCTAACTCTGTCCTCCTACAATCCCTTCTGAAGTACTTTAGGATTGTCACATCCCCCTGGCTTTGCTGTTTTCATTACTCCTGACAGAACGTTTGGGTAAATGCAAGAGAAAGAGGGGATTGTATAGCAGTTTGACAACTCTAATTATGAATATTTAAGAGCTGCCTAAATGTGCTCTCTTCTATCACCTAATTTCCGATCAATGACAGCATTGGAAGCACTTGTCTCATTTTTCAAATCAAAGCTTCCTCAAGCAAAATGCTTGGAGACTGAATAGCTTATGCATTCTATTAATCACAGAGGGTGGGAAAAGATCCATCAAGTGCTTCAGATAGTTTGAGAGTGTTCCATCCTTGTAGAGCTTTCACTTCCCATTTCTAACAGATGAGTGCATTTGCCTCCCTTGAATGATCTTTGTGATTCTTCCTTATCCAGAAATGGTTTCAGATTTATCTTCCTTCAACATTGCGTCAAATGATGCCTGAATATCTCTAAAAAGAGTAAATTCTGATTGGGATTAGTCATAGACAGGAGGAAATAGTAGTCATATATTGTTTTCCTAAAGAGGGATAGCTCTTACTCTGCTTCCAGTGAGTCAAGTTTCATTGAAAAAGTGTTACACTTTCGGTGGAAAAGAGGGACCACGACGACTTTGAAATGAACTTCCTTGATTTGAGACAGAAACAGTATTGTTGGCTGGTGTTTATTCTGTGATTACTATTACTTTCTGCACTTGAGGTTGACTTTGGCCATAATGGCAGAATGACCCCAAATAATTTTATGGGAGTTTTGTTCTTTATGCATATAATGAAGTGTCTTCTCCTTACTACATAATGTCCACCAGGCTGTCCCCAATAATGACATACAAATTCTGCAGGATGTGCTTAACTGCTGCAGCTGGAGAAGGGAGAAATCTTCAAAGATGTGCAGACCATACCTAGCTGGGTAATAGCTAGGCTGGCTGTTTGCATCCTGTGGAGCTTGTGATGGCAGAGCTGTGTGATAATTTCCCCAACTTTTGAAGGAGTTTGTTTGCAGTGCTTGTTTCCTCCTGTTTTGTTGTTACAACTTGTGAATTTACATTCCATGTGCTACTGGAAAATGACATGAAGCAAAAAACCTCAATATTTCACTGAGCAACACCTTGTGGTATTTCCTGCTGTTACTAGAGGAGAATATCATTCCTCCTGGTTTCATCAAATTTAGAAAGATGGTAGCAAGAGGAGACAATTTCCAGATGGGAGATGTATGGAATTCAAAAGTTAGGTCTGCCTTTGTTAGATAAGAGCAGGGGGAAAAAAGGTTTAAGTTGGGAAGCAGAGAAAAGAAGGAAGATGAAAAGAAATAGTTTGGGAAAATGAAGAGCAGGTTCAGAACATCTTCACATACACTGGCACAGCTGGATAGAAGTGTCCCTGAGCTCAGAAATGCCTAGTTCCACAACTCCCATTTAAATGAATAAGATCTACATTGAGTCACCTAAGAGTGAATATATTACCAAAGACACCCACAGCTGAAAATTTTAGATTTTTGTTTTCACAAAGTGTTGTTTTATATCCTATATTTAGCTTACATCTTCATGGGTCTAAACTTAGAAATAGTTTTGTCCAGCTACCAAGCTAAAGGGAGCTACAGAAAAATAAGGATGCAAACCTTTTAGAGTTTTGCTATTAACTGTTTCTAACACTTATGCCATTAATTATGTTTCTACTTTTCCAGAAAAATTGTTGTTTTAATTTGCTTCTGATTCACAGTCAGCTTTCATAGCACAGCAATTTGTTTCTCACCATTTCTCCCTCTTTAAGGGAGAATCTGTGTACAATTCTATACTGCCATTGGTATGTGCCTTGCTGTTAACGCATTCCTTCAGACTGTCTTTAAAAACACCTTAAAACAGCGCTACAGTTTTAATTATGTAAGGCTTTTGTTGAGGAAAGGAAGACTGCCTAACAAAGAAAAACAGGATGCCCTTTGTTGGAAGGACGAACTGTGTCCTGAAACAACTACCAGGATTGTGGATTTCCTGCTGAGTGACAGGTGAGACTTTGAAGAGGGCAGGTTGCAGCCAAATACTGAGTTTGGCCTCAAAGAGAGGAGATAAACCTAACTGCACTTCATGGATTGACAGAAATTAATAGAGACCCTGTGCATTTGGCTGTGAGGAAGAATATGAGTCTGCTTACATTTTTCAGTCAAAATTGTTAGTTTTTGTTAATTGAAATGATTAGCACCCAAGGCATATTAACTGTGCTCTTCAGCCTAGTGTAAATGAGCTCACAGAATCATGTCCTTTTTACAAAGTTTAAAGTGGGTCAAAAATAAATTGAATCAGTGACCTTTTCCAGTAGTTTTCCCAGGGGCAAAGCAGAATTTGTCATGTGCCCGAGTAATCTATTTTCTTTTTACAACATTCTCTCTTCTGTGGGGATTTTCAGCAGTCTCCAAACTTTGGCACCCGAGTTCTGCTGGTCACAGCTCGTGTCGCAGCCTGGAAGCACTGCAATAACCCTATTGGCATAACGCAACTGGTGCTTCTCCAGACCCAGAGAATGAAATAAGCACAGGCTCACAGAATGGCTGAGGTGGGAAGGGACCTGGAGGGCACCTGCTCAACCCCTTGCTCAGGCAAGGGTCACCACATTGCCCGGGACCATGTCCAGATGGCTTTTGAATATCTCCAAGGATGAAGACTCCACGACCTTCCTGGGCAACTTGTGCCAGGGTGTAGTCACTCTCGCAGTGAAAAGGTTTTTCCTGATGTTCGGAGGGAGCATCCTGTGTTTCAGTTTGTGCCATTGCCTCTGCTTCTGGCACTGGGCACTACTGAAAAGAGTCTGTCTGTGTCCTTGTTACACCCTCCACCTTTACATCACTTCATGCCAAGATATTGTGCTGTTGTATTAATCACCTTAACAAACTTCCTGGCCTGATAAGTGGGGGTGTGTGATGCAGAGAGCAGGAAGAAATATTTCAATAGGCTTTTGATGAGTTGATGTATAAAGAGGCAAATTAATTATGTAATTTCTATTAATTTTTCACTGGAATCCATAGTTACTTGGGATATAAGAACAAGAACAAAGAACTTTGATACCACAACTCTCCATGCCAATTAATGTTTGTGGTTTATATCGGGCAGCCATTTGATGAAATAAATAATAGCTGATGCAGACACTGAAGTGCTAATTTCTCCTCTCTCAAATGAGTGCTCTACACATCTGATGAGATGCTCTCATGTATTCTTTCTGTCTACGCTTTCTTCTCTCTGCCTTCGGAAAGGGCTCTGGAGAAATAGTGTGTAGAGCTGAAGGTGGGTCACTGAGCTCAAGTCTCCCACCTGCTGACTGATTGTTGTTTCAACTAAATTACTGGGAAGAAATAAGGAAATTGCTCCTCTTTTCTGTTCCTGTGGGGCCCTTTATGTATTAGGACACACAGAGATTTTCTTCTTGAGTGATTCAAGTGCTGCAGACAAAACAGAGAGCTGTTGGTTTGTAGTTCCCGAGACGATGCAGACAGGAGCCAAGGAGCTGCGAGTTAACTTTGCCAGGGCTGGGGTACTTCTGAGAAGACCAAGATGCAGATTTTTACACTGTAGGTGTATGTGCAGTGTGGCTGCCATCAGTGTTACTTAGTCCTTACACTAGGAACTTGCACTTAGGATCATGTGCTGTAGTCTTTAGTTATCTCTGGCACAGCCACATCTCTGAAAACAAATGTTGGGACAAATCTCATCCCACTTTAGCTGGTTATTAGTAATCATCTTGGGGCTGAGACCAATTGTATGAGGTTCAACAAGGTAAAGTGCAAGGTCCTGCACCTGGATCACAACAATGCCATGCAATGCTACAGGCTTGGGGCAGAGTGGCTGGAAGGTTGCCCAGTGGAAAAGGACCTGGAAGCGCTAGTCAATAGCAGCTGCACATTAGCCAGCATATGCCCAGGTGGCCAAGAAGGCCACTGCATCCTGGCTTATATCAGCAATTTTGTGGCCAGCAGGACCAGGGCAGTGACTGTCCCCCTGTACTTGGCAGTGGTGTGGTCACATCTTGAATCCTGTGTTCAGTTTTGGGCCCCTCACTACAAGGGCATTGAGGGACTGGAGCATGTCCAGAGAAGGGCAATGGAGCAGGTGAAGTGTCTGGAGCACAAGTCCTGTGAGGAGCGGCTGAGGGAGCTGGGATTGTTCAGTCTGAATAAAAGAAGGCTTGGGGGGACCTTATAACCCTCTTCAACTGCCTGAAAGGAGGTTGTAGTGAGGTGGGAGTTGGTCTCTTCTCCCAGGTAACAAGTGACAGGACAAGAGGAAATGTCCTCAATTTGCACCAGGGGAGGTCTAGATGTGACACATGAAGACATGGTTTAGCTTTAGGTTGGATGGCAGTGCTGGGTTAACTGCTGGACTCAATGGTCTCAGAGGGCTTTTCCAACCTTAATGATTCTATGATTCTATCTAGGTTCCTCTACACAAAGATGGAAGGTACCTCTACAGAGGCATTTGTCCAACTCACCTAAAATGAGCTGAACTGCCTCTGGAGCTTCTCTCTCAGTGCTGCTGGCAGAGGGAGTGCAGGCAGTTAGCTGAGCAGGTCACCTGGAGTGCGATTTAGGTGCAGATTACAACTGGGTGCCTACAAGTAGGATGCTCTGTGGTGTTGCCTGGTGCCTAAACTCCTGTATATAGCTACTTGAAATCCCTCAGAGAATCAAATGCATTTTCTCAGAGCTGGCAGGTATGCTATAGGACCCACAGGAGACACCAACCCTTCTGAAGCAGCAGCTGGTCAGGAGAGGTACACTAGGACATCCTGAAAGCATAACAAGATGTCCATCCTTGACATAGGAATCAATCTCCTACTCAGAGCAGGCAGCGCAGATTACTGTCAGGGATCTGTGCAAATCCTACTGAATCCTGGGGGTTTGGCAGCCTGGGTTCAGGACCAGCTTACATGTGGTTATCCCTGTGGGATCACAGGGCTCTTGGCTAATGCTGGTTTCCATTGCCATGTCTGCTCAGCTCTTCTTTCCTGGATGCTCCAGAAAAGTGCCCAGCGCTAGCAAGGCTTCCACCCTGCCTATCCTGCTGCTACCTTTGGATCCCAGCTCCCCTTCCAAAGCAGACCCACTCTCGCTGTTCCCTGACACTCAAGGTAGTGATTTAGCCCACCAAAAAGTAAACAAATTCTGTCTGGGCAGCTCTTTACCACCCCTGACTATATTGATTAAAGCTCTTCTGGCAATCATGGGAGGCTCAGACACTTGTCTCCCATGGCAACATCTGTCACAGCTAAATTTAAGTGTCTGAAACCAAAGAGGAATTTCACTTTTACCATATACACAGTCAGTGCTCAGTGTAGTTTTCTTGGCATAGGTGTTCAGAGATGACCCATTCCATGGAAAGGCTGGAGGTATCCTGCAGGAGCAGTGGGGAGTTTGTGTCTTGCTGGAGCAGTGCAGGACGCTGGACCTCACGTGGGACCAGGCACTCACATTCAGGCGGATGGCTTCTGCCCTTAAAATCAGTTGAGGTGAATCTCTCACCTGAGCCTGAGGCTCTTGAACTCACATGTTTTTCTATGCAAATTGAACACAAAATGCCTTTGCACCATCTGCTGGGGGTCAAAGCCAGAATGACTGGGTGGGGCCAAGCAGTGGGGAACCAGCTGGGGACCCCCTGCTGGTGCAGTGCACAGCCCCTAAAGTCCACCACTATGGCGAGTTCCCACAGCCCCCTGCAGCACCAATTTACATTATGTATAAAGCCATGTTTATGTATTTCCCCTGTTCCATATGCATTACGTTCCAGAATGTTCCCCCTTCCTCAGTACCCCATTGGTTGTCTGTATCAACCCCTCCTCTGTTCTATCCCCGTTGGCTGTTCCCCTGTCGACTCCTCCCATGTTCCCTTTCCCTATTGGTTGTACACCTTTACTCCGCCTCCCTTTGTCCCAATATAAAACCCTTGTACCTTCCCTTCTTCCTGGTCTCGTCTGCCCCTGAATTCTTCAGAAGAAGGCCGCATGCAGCAGACCCCTCTCTCCTCCTCCGCCTGCGTGCCTGGCCATCTGGCTGGGGGAAGCTCCCTCGGGTGAGGAAGCTGTGTCCTTGATTGTTTTTGTGTATCGCCCTGCTCTGTTGAGGATGCTGCAGTGCAGCCCTCCGGGCATTCCTTACCCGGGCTCGCGCGCCCCAAGCAGCCGACCCGGCAGACTGCCGAGGGCATCCCAGTGGCCAGCCTGTGCCGCCACACACTGCCCCAGCCAGGAGCCCGGCAGCTGGGGGACGGTGGGGCAGCCCTGGGCTTCAGGCACATCCCTGGGGAGGGGTTGAGGCTGGGGCAGCGTGTTAGTCCGTAGTGGGGGTCAGGATCTGGCCCGGGGGGGAAACTGTAAACAGACATGGCCCAGGACGGCCAGGTTGTGTTCTGGCCATGTTCTCCTATGGCCAGGGGAGATGGCCAGCGCTGAGCTGCCCTGAGCCTGATGGCAGCCCCCAGAGCAGGGGATGCCTTGGGGCAGGCCCTGCTGCTGTCACTGTGGTTCTATGTGGCTCTACAGCTCCTTTCCCAACCATCCGTGTGTGCCCACTGCTCCCTTTAAAGCATCCAAGCAGCAAATTTCTGCGCCCAAAATACATCTACAGTTCCTTTTGAACACAGTGAAGATCACAGCAAAATCAGAGAATCTGCTTTCTCAAATGATAAACTTCTTTGAGACACATTTTGTTGTTACTGACATGAATGACAGTATGTTATAAGGGCATGTACTTGTTTGATGCCGTGTGTGTAAAGCAGTGCATAAAATTTGAGTTCTGCTGGTTGATGATTTTTGCAAAAGGAGTGCAAAACCCACCATCAGTCTGCATAATTTCCAGTTGTATGTTTCTGCATCATTAGTGAGATTTTGCAACAGTTCTCTGGTGACGATGTTCCTAAAATAACTGTATGGATCCTGCATCTTATCCACAGCTGTATCAGGGGATGTGTGGGAGGTGTCAACAAAGACACTAGGTGGATTTGGATGTCTAATTAGTGTTGTGGAAACTTCATAATTATTTGCAAGAATGTAACTATTCGGAAATATGTTTAAGATAGATCTTCCATGTTTAGGGGTTTTTTTTTGTCTTATATTATAGACAAGATAATGGCACTGAGGAAATTGGCTGGGCACCCACCAAAGGCACTTGCTTGACTACAAGTGGATTATTTTACTCATTCTTCTGTATAGAACAATATGTTGCTTTTACTTTTGTACTAAAACATTTACTCTATCTCAGGATCCTGCTGTCGTTCCTTGGAAAGGAAAATAAAGCCTGTCTTCAACATAATTCAAGAAATAAGACAAATGAATCAAAATATTTGGGTATTTGGACAGTAGATAATTTCACTATTTTATGTAGGTGTATAAGCCTTAAGTTGTATTTGTAACGTAGGGTCATTCTCTTTTCCTTCCAGATTTAGATGCTGAAAGACCTGACACAGTTTTGGTAACAACCAATTTTGTAAGACGAGTGAGGTAATTTTTGTGGGTTTAGGTCAGCAGGAAAAGTGATAAAAACTTTCATAGCTAACTTTTCTTTTCCTAATGAATGGGTTTTTGAGTAAATGATTCAATAGTGTTATGATTTTTCATATTTTTTAAGCAGTTTTTACAAAATTTTTTTGTATTGAAGATGGTGCAATGTCTTTTGAACTTCTTTGATTCCAATTGCATCAAAACTGGTCTTCAAAAGTAGTCTAAATTAGTTACGTTTTTCTGCTGGGGAGTTGTGGAAGACACTATTTTCTATACTTTTTTTTTTTAATTGCTAGTTTAAATGGACTTTTTCAAGTTGATATTCTCTCCAGTTTGGGTGCAGATCTTCATTTAAACTTGGTTGGGTTCACATTTTCAATAAGGTCTTGTGCAAGGTTTTATGAAAAGATGTGCAAGATGGCAATAAGTGAAATGATGAAGTGCTAGAATCAAGGAAAAAAAGAAGATGCCTTGACTTTTGGGATGATGGCCACGTGGTGACCTAAGAGTAGAAGAAATCAGAAGATAGGTTACTTTGCTGGCCTCTGGATAGTGTATCCCTGCAGCCCCAGGAAACCCATGAACAAGGAGTGACCCCAACTGATGTTGTGACCTCAGTTCTACTGCCCACTTTGGGGGGACATGATAGACAGTGAGAACTCACATTAAAAAAAAAAATTTAGAAGATCTATTAGTGCCAGAAAGTCTGGAGAGACCTGAGATTGCTACCTGCAACTTCAGATGAATGAGAATTTATCAATTCCCAAGTGTGGTGTTTCCTCTTTGTTGATATTAGCTGCATTTTAAAAAAGTTAATTTTCATGGTGTGCTTAGCACTGATATGTAGCAGTCATGTTCAGTCATGCTGCCTAGGTTTAATTCAAATTGAATTTTCTCTAACTAGTCTTAAGGATAGTTTTATATATTTGCTCTTTCTATTGCCTAGGTTGAACTCATTTTTTTCCACATCTCTTGGGCGAAGGGAATCAGATCCATGCCACATTTCTTCACTGAAACAGCAATCTCTATCCAGTTGTCTGTTATACCTCACATGTAATTACTTGTCTAGGGTAGGAGGGAGGGTGTGGAAGGACAGTGTTACTTATGGGTGAGTCTCCAAAATGAGTTTTTCTCGCCTTTTTATTTCTTGATTTCCAGTTTTCTTCTGCAGTTCCAGCACAACCTTTGATGGACTGCTGACACTGCTGACAATGTGACCATTCATTGCTCTGACAGGTCCTTTGCCTCCTGATTACTTCTCTGTATTCTTTGCTTGTGGAAAAAGCCCTTCTTTTCCTGTGCTAAAAGACCTTTCTAGTTGTCTCACTATATTTGGCTGGAATTTGAACAATAATCAAAAAGGTATTTATTCCTAACCCAAGCTTTAACTGTTCAGTTAAGAATTGCCTGCCCTGCCCCCCTAAAAAAACCCAACAAACTCAACCAAAAACCACCAACAACCAAACATGCAAACCCCCACAAATCTAAATCCCCTAAACCCAAAGTAGAAAATGTATTTAAACAGTCACATAAGCTAGGGGAAGGTTAGGATAAAGTTGGGGCCAGGTGAAATATATGTTGGCTTTGAACAGAGGTGCTGTGTGGAAGGTCCTGTGGGCTCCATGCAGTGGCAGTTTTTCTACCATGTAATCCAGCATGCTCTGTCACATGGACAAAATGGACAAGAGCATGTGCTTGCAAGAGGTCATGAGACTGGAGGTAGCAGGAAGGTGCTGCAGTACTTCTGTAAAGGGAGGCAGCAGGTCACAGACAGCTGGAAAAATTTCTCTGGCTTCCAATCTGACCCTGCCAACATTTCTGTGTTGTCTTTTGCAGAAGATGGATTAGTCTTCAGGCTGGCTGGCTCTAACCCAAACATTCTAGCCAAGTGCCTCTGCTATATATAATCTGCAGAGATGTTTAGAAGGTCAATGAGGCAGGCAGTTTGATACCTGTAGTAGCCTCCGGCCCCTGATTGTGGGCTCTCAAGTTGAGACTCCCAAGGATACTTGTTCTGATGTCACATCAGGGTAGGGAAAGCACAGATCCCCAGTGCTCGGGGATCGCCTTTGCAGATGGTTAGGGTTAGCAGAACTGTACTGATTTACGATAATCTGGTGCCCCATGAACTGGAAAAAGGCTTGCATGGTGACAGGACAAGACACTACAGACACGAGTTATTTCAGTGGAAATGCTCTTTGTATACATGAAAACAAAATTCATTATGAGAAGTTAAACATTGGAAGAGGATGCACAGAGAAGTGGTGGCATCTCCCTCACTACAAGTGAGCCTCTCAAGCCTTGACTTGATGGAGACTTTGGCAACCTAATCTGAAGCCTTGCTTTCGAAGGGCAGTAGGATCAGAGGATCTCCAGTGGTCCCTTCTTGCCTTGGTTTCTGTATGTTTTGTAGTTGTACCATAATCTCTTTGAAAGAGGGACAAAACTTTTGAAAGTAGAAGGAACAGACCAGGAATAAATCAGACTAGTGAAATGAAAAGGGCAATATTGCTGTGTCACTACAAGCATGGGGTGAACTGTAGGTAAAAGACATATAACTGTGCAGAGCAGGGTTCAGAATTAAATATGACATTTCCCTGCTTGTAATGAAAATTATTACCTGAAGTTAAAGCAACAGCTGCTTGATAGGACAGAGCCTCCTGCATCACGTAATTCTTTATAAAGACCTAAGTCTTTGTAATCTTCTCCTCTTTAGGTGCTGATTCTGTCATGGCTTATACTTGCAGTTGCAGCAAGACCAGATGAAAAATTGAAGAATGAAAGGGATGCACAGAGCAAAACTGCCTTGTTCCCGTAAAGAGTATGTATCATGGAAGCCACTTTTGATTATACTGTCCCATTGCTCATGTTGAGTCCCGTATCTAAAAATAGAAATCCCATTAATAAAGATAAATAAGTGTCACGTTTAACACAATGAAATTAAATGTATAAGACTTAAGCAAATATCCTGGTAACAATGTTAATTCATTAAACCACAGGTGGTCTCACCATGAGGACATTATATGAAATTGTCACTCATTAATAATATTTTCCGGTCACTTTTGAATGAAATAATTTATAGGGGTTGTGCGCATTTCCTCTGCTGATTAACCAACTTGCTATTACATACTACTGCAGGAGGTAAAAGTCCTCAATATTATCAAACCTGAAGTGATTTCTGATTTACCTGAATTGCATCCTGTTCTTCATGTTTCATATTACCTTGCTAGTAAACTACAGTTGATACAGGCTTAGATTTAGAACACAAAGACATTTTCATTTCAAAATACAAAAGATTTCAGAATTAACGCTTTCTTTATCTAACTGACAAATTTCTGGAGCAGGATCTCAGGTAGGTATAAATCTAAGCAGCTGCCATTTAAGCCAGTAGATCAATGACAGCTTATTCCTGCTGAGTGACTGTCCATGGTTAGCTTACAGCTACAGGCACAAGCACAGCATGAGAAAAGAGTGGGAAGTGAGTTGTTAGTGGAGGCCAAAGGCAATTTGTTATTTAAAAGTTCAAATGCATTTGTAACAGTCCTGAAATTACACCCTGCTCGTGCTGATGGACCTACAGCAGTTTGGAGTTCTAGAGTGAAGTCAGTGGCAAAACCACCGTGGGTTTCACCCATGACCTAGTCACTGAATTACAGTTTGAATGGTGCCAGCCATTGTTCTGCTGCTCTCCTCCCAGCTGTTTGTTCCATTTCCACTTCCATATGCAGTTGGCTCCAGTTCCTCTTTCTGTGGCTTTCTCATGCCAATTTGAGACTCACTGACTGTAGGTCTAAACAACTTCACAGCATCTACTAAACTGTTTAATTCCACCACTTCCCTGGGCAGTCTGTTCCAATACTTTACAGCCCTTGCTGTGGAAAAAAAAATCCTAATATCCAATCTAAACCTTTCCTGTTTCAACTTGACAGTGTTTCCTCTTGTCTTATCCTCACCTGGCTACAGCCTCCTCTCCGGTAGCTGTAGAGATCGACAGGGTCCCTTCTGAGCCTCTTTTGCTTCAGCCTAAACACCTCCAGCTGCCTCAGCTGCTCCTCATGAGACTTGTGCTCCAGACCCTTCACCAGCTCTGTTGCCCTTCTCTGGACCCACTCTGGCATCTCAAATGTATTCCCTGTAGTGACAGGCCCAAAACTGAGCACTGGATTCGAGGTGTGGCCTCACCACTGCCAAGTACAGGTGGGTGAAGATGTCACAACAGCTTACCTGCTTTCTCAAGCTCTCACAAACCCATCTCATGAGAGTTTTAGCTTTCCTGCCTGCCAGGGCCCTGAGTACATTCCCTGATCCAGTGCTGAGGGCAGTCCCTAGCCCTGCCATCATGGAGATGATGTGGCCAGAACTGAGCCAAACCACTCTGTCTGACCCTGTTTACACTCACTGGATCTGATCTTGCCCCCCACCTGTGGGCTGACATCCTGTCCTAACCGTGGCTCATCCCCAGGGAGGTGCCCAGTGCCTGGAGCTGGGGCTACCCCAGTGCCCCCTGACTGCCCTGGTCTTGGCTAGGGTTGGAAGGGATGGGCTGCCAGGGTCTGTCCTGCTGTGCCGGGGGGCTCCCACTGCTTCCCAAGGAGCCCCCAGATCCTGTAGTGCCCTGGCAGTCCCCAGTTTTCATCTTCTATGAGCTACCTTGGAGATACACAGGAGTGGGGACCGTGTACATCAGCCTCCAGGCCCACCTGTATTGTTAGGAGCAGAAAATGCAATACATAATACCCGATTATTGTGCAGCCTGAGCACCCTGGGCCTTCCTCTTCCCTCACCAGCCCTGCTCAGCTTGGCAGAGACACTGAACTACCACTGTCAAACTCATGAGTCCACTTGTGACCGAAAGGAGATGGGGAAAGATCATCCCTGTCACCTCTTTATCAACAGCAATGACACATTGTAGGAAACTGCTGTCTGTCTCCAGTGAGGTAGCAAGAAACTCATGAATTATTTATTAGCTCAATTAGTTGACACGGGCAAAGAGTGGTGAGGGCTGTAAAATAATTACTTATTGATTTGCCTTTTCTTCCTCAAACTGCCTCATGATTTTGGTGTGAGACAGCAAAAGCACAAGGGCTTGGGAGCCCGGTTGCTGTCCCTTCTGGTTACAGGGCAGCTGGCATTACAAATAATGAGTCTTCAGCTCTGGACATGTCCAAATATTGTTGCTGGCACAACAGACAGAATAACTTTATTTGCTACAGCACAGATGCTGTTACCCCATTATTTTCTACAGGCATGTTAAGCAACAATCAATAACTCTCTGTCTGCTTATGGCATTTGGAAATCTCTGGGGACTACTTATGACACTCATTTGTTTTTCACACTTGCCATTAAATCGTATTCAAAATGCCCCAGACCTTCAAAAGGTGGCTACGTCTAGGCAGCATATTAAAAGGTATTTTTGGTGTGTATTTAAGAGGGGACTCGTGCATATCAATACTAATAAAAAAACCCTACCCAACTTCACAGTATGACAGACTATGACACTCTTACAAGGAAGGGCTAGTAGCATATTTTTAGATCATTCAGAATTCTGCACAACTTCGGTAAACTTCTACAGCTACTTCATTTTCATTGCTATGGGTAGTTGTTTTGTTGCTGTAGGTAGTCAGCAATGTTGGTTATGGTTTGTATCAATCCCTGTGTCATGAGGTCATCATACAGGAGACAGTCTGAGAGTGATGCCTGCTATTTGCTATTTGTGATGGTATAGATAGCACAAACACTCTTTTGCTGATTTGTCACCATAGGCCACTGCGCTTGGCTGTGGGAGCTCTTCACAGAATCCTTTAATTAACTCTTCTGAAATTTAAAGTAAATTGCAAAACAAATACAGACCAAATGATGAGTTACTTCAAGTAAATCCAAAGCTTTAAGAACATTATTGGAAGCAAAAAAATCAAATCATCTTGTAATCCTGTTGGAAACTCGTGTCCTAGGGTAATGGTGTGACTAAGAATTTGTATCATGGCTCAGGACTTCCTGCATTTTGAAGCACAACAGTTTTTGAATTTTTTGACTGTTGTCAAAGTGCAAGTTAGAAAATGACATTAGTCATCACAGTCCATGGTCAGGAAAATGTCAGGTCCACTGAAAATCATTTCTAAGCTCAGAAGAATATGGAGACATTTCTGCCATAGGACTAGCCTAAGGTGGGCAAAAGTGGATGTGACAACCACTGACATTTAAACCTTGAATCAAAGTTATAGGTTTGAAGAGAGGAGCAAGATTTTCTTTAGCTGGTGACTGTCATCTCTTCTACAACCTATTTGCTGGTTACTCAACTCCTAGCTTCCTGTAGCATGGGGATGTTTGCTCTTCTCTACTGGTCAAAGAAGTGTCCTGATCAGATTCTGCAACTTGTTTGAGTAAAAGCCAGCAAGGTGGATTCTCCCCACAGGCTTTACAGCACCAGCAGTGCCATTTTTCTTGATGCTATTGTTTGTGTGGTGCAATGATGAATGACCACCGTTTATCCAGCTCTTGCACTAACTAACCACTGACAACAACAGGAAAATCAAGCTTCTGTGTTTGGTTGATCCTGGTTAGCAATTAAGTCCCCACCCAGCTGTTCACTCTCTCCCTCCCTTCAGTGGAATGGGGGAGAGGAGAAAAAGTGAAAAAACTGCTAGGCTGAGATAAATACAGTTTAGTCAGTGAAGGGATGAGAGAGAGAGAAGAAATAAAATTATGTGGATAATCATCCAAAAGGTGCCAAGTCAGTCTCTGAGCAATGGCTAATTTGGAAAGTAGCCATTTGAAAACTGGTCTTTCCAGGTTTTATTGCTGAGCATGAAGTTACATGGTGTGGAAAATCCCTTTGGGTAATTCAAGTTAGCTCCCAGCTGTTCCACCACCGAGCCTCTTGCCCACCCCCAGCCTGCTCCCCAGGACGCAGAGCCAGGAACAGAGAAAGCATTGCTCAGCAATAGCTAAAAGATTGGTGTGTTACCACCACTGTTTTAGTCACAAATTCAAACCATGGCACTATGTGAAATGCTCTGAAGAAAGCTAACTCTGTCCCAGACCAACCCAGCAGAATTTCATACCAGTGCTTGCTTGTGAAATGCCTGCCCTGATATTCTGGTTCACCTTCAGCTCTCTTGTTCTCATCCTGCAGGGCCAAGTCACAGCCTGACCAGACGCTGGAGTTAAGGTGGGTCTGGATATGAGCTTTCTAGAAATCATGTTTGTTCCTGTCCTGTCTGGTGACTCTGTAGTGACTGTGGTCCTGCTGATGGTGAGTGTCACTGTGAAACTACACTGGAGAATTTCCAGCATTTCTAGGAGAGCTGGAAAACTACATATAAAACAACTGAGCAGAATACTGTGGTTGGAAGCCTCAAACATAAAAAGATTCAAAATTACGTGATTAGGTTGCCCATACAATCCCCGTGTGGGGGATTATCACAGTCTTGTTTGCCCTACGACTGTCTTCAGATTCACAGTTATACACCACTTTCACCACAGGCAACTTTAATTCCAGCATTTTCTTAAGCGCAACATTAATGTTCTCAGCAGTTTGTATTTAACGTGATGTGGGCGAGCTCTGGATATTTGCAAGAGGTTTTTACACTTTTTGTTTCTTTTCAGTAAAACATGTTTTCAGGAAGCAGAATTGAAAAGCATTGTGTTAAGTGGGGTCAGAATGAGAAATGTCAAGATCTTATTAAAAGCATTCATAGTCTGGCCATTCAGCTCAGCCAGTAGGTCTAATTTTTTCTTGCAATCTGTTTGGGAAGTGAGCTTCTTCAGCAAGTAAATGTTAGCAGGAAATCAGGGGAAAGTTTCCAGCAGTTAAGGACTCTTATGTTCAAGTGTTATTTTGAAAATATTTCTGGTTAAGTGCTAACACATTTTCAAGTGTCATTTAACAGGTATGATGGTATTTCATGTGGGAGGTGAGCGTACACCAACAACAGTACTACTGCCTCAGCATGACACATATGTTCATTTTGTGTGCTGGAACAGTATGGTTTTATGGGCACCTTGTCAATACCTACATTGGCATAGTTCACAGAGTAATCCTGTGGGATTGTAAATTTAATTACTGTCAGAGTGCTTAGAGGCATTTTTGCACATCAAATCAAAACACATAAATAAAAAAGTAAGGCAAACTTTCCAGTAAAGACACTTTCTACGAGCAGTGGCTCCAAGTTCTACTATTGACTGCCTATCAGCTACCCAGTCCCCATCTGTGGATCTGGATGCAGAAGTGAAGCCCAACCACACCAGTGGACAGGGCAGCTCTTGCCAAATTGCAGAAACAAGGTAAACATAGCTGCTAGTAGATATGTTTGGTCTGGAAGGGGAGTTCTGACTGGCTGAGGGAAAAGGTCAGAGCCTTCAGCAAGACTGTCCACCAGGTGCTCTGTGGTGGGTGTTTGACAAAGCTCAGTGTAGCCTTGAGAGGGATTACGTGGCTTTTGGAGGAGAGCTTTCCCTGGGGTCCTGCCTTTGTTTTTCGTGCAGTGGCAAAGGACAGTCTTTACATCATTCTGCCCACTACCTTTTTTCCTCAGTCCTTCTTATGTTGACACCATGGCCTTTTTCTTCTCAGCAATTCTTTACTCATGCAGTTTAGCAGCTCGTAGTAGTGAGGTGTCAAAGGTCACAGTAAATACGTGAATTTTACCTTCTTCTATTCTGACTATAAGATTTATCCTCTTAGCATTGGCCTCTGTGGAACACCAAAGACGCAGTAAGTTTATCCATTGACTAGTAAGTTTATGTACTTTTTTCTGTACCAGAATTCTGCTGCTGTTTAGGTAGTTACAAACCATGACAGGCTTTATTAAGTTAATGTAAACACAGCGCTTTGAACAAGCAAACCTTTGTAACAGTTAATGCTTCTAGCACACTGTAAAAAGTAATATCAAAAGTGACACTGCATAAATATTGTTCCTCCTTTCTTGCTTCTAAATGTCTTTGTAATTTTCTGTGAAGTCAGAGTTCTTGAATAAGGATGCTATAAAAATAGAGGCGTTTGCTAATGTTCAAAATTAGGGCTGCATGATGGCTGGCAAAATGGGGAACAAATTGTGTTCAGGTTGAACCATGTGTAATTGTCCTCCTTTTCTTTTCATGGAACTGTAAATCCTAAGCATCTGGGTGACAGTGGCTCCTCTTTAGACCAGTAACTCAAGGGCAAGAGCTTTCCCTACCACAGGACAGGAGACGCTGGGTCAGCTTTAGCCTCTGCAAAGCAGTTTTGATGTCCACATTTCTAAGTGTCTCAGAGATTGTTTTAATGTGTGGATTTTTTAAGGTGGAGAGGCAGGCAGGAGATGGTGGGAAGAGAAGAGTTCCCAGTCACTCTTGTCCCTGTTATGCCCCTGTGTACAAATAATAAAACACCAACACAAAGAGGAGACAAACCCAGATGCCCTGTCACACTGTTGGGACAACCTGTCACTTGGCTGCCCACCACAGAGGACTTTGCCAATCAGACTGCAGCCTTTGTCTCTCCAATCACTTACTGCAAAACAGAGCAACCTGAAAAGGAAAACCTGCGTGGATATCCCTTGCCTGCTTTTTAGGCCATTTGAGAATAGTGCAGTTGAAGGATGTTCATGTCCAGTGGTGGCCTTATTAAGGGTAAGAATTTCAAGCAAAACTCCTCTGTTCCCCAGTGGGCACCCCAGCTACCTCCAGTAGACTGCTCTCAGGTAGTACAATCCCAGCTGGGAGCTGTATAGAACACTGGGCAAACATATGCAGAAAGTGACTGATGTGCCTCATGTTTAGGCTCATTAGAAAGGTGAAAATGGTAGGATTTTCTTCCCCCTCAAAAAAAAAAAAAAGTAGTACTAAGCAGTTAGGTTATACTAGGACTTTTCTTGCCTTCTCCATCCTCTGTTCCTTTCAGGGGAAGCCTCATATTTAGGACAGCCTCTGGATTCACCTCCTGTCAGACAAAGAAGATAACTGCAAGTCGGCTGTTTCATATCCTAAGAAGAATCTCCTTTAGAGATCCCTGTCTAACTGATTATAGACTAGCGTGCAAGCACTATTAATAACTTTAATTTAAAAATAGTTGGGATGATTGACCTTTTCCCTCTCAGAAATGCCAGTCCTCACTGTATTTTCTGCTGTCTTAGAGGTCTCATAGACTTCTGCTGAAAGGGAGCACCACACCATTGTACAGAAGGGAAGAAATCCAATGACGTTGAGGTCAAGAAAGTATTTTCATCTGTTTTGATGGATTTTGTACAAAGCTTCATGGTAAGTGATGTTTATGTATCACATTTATGAATGTTTCACCACTTGATTTATGCCTGAAATAAATATGCTTAAACCCTGGCTGTTATACAGCATAGAAAGTATACTACACTGATTTTCTTCTCTCTTAACATAAATTCTTGCTGGTTATAAGCCTAGTGATATCACTGGTGCTATACACATACCTCATTGATGCAAAAGAATGAAGAATGAAACTTACGGACTGACTTATATTAGCTGAAAACTGGTATGCTTTATTTTAACAGTTCAGATGCAGAAGCTCTCCTCATCTTTAATTAATAAGTCACTTGCATTCAAACATTCACCAGAGCCCCGGAGGAAAATTTGAATAAATCTGTTATTGTTTCTATATCTTAGATGCATAAACATTTGATGATATGAACTCTTCTGGCAATTAACATTTAATACAGAGAGTGCTAGTATATATTTTTTTAATAAAAAACATTTCTGTTATCAGTTAAGCATAAATCCATTTATTTTTCTTTTTCATCGTATCCTACCTTGTTTCAGGTTATCTGTTTTTAAAATTTTTATTTCTACCATATATTTGTTAGCATCAGAAGATACAAGACATAAACGATAACATTTTGCTTACATTTGCCCAAATAAAAAAGGAATTATAAATATTTATCAGCAAATTTCAGTATCTTGCCAAACAAAAATGCCTTTAAAGGGCAAAGTAGTGAAATGCTGCTGGTCTAAGTCTACTTTTCATTACTTAATATCTCTGGCTTTGTTTTCCTTCTCCTTGCTTTCCCCTCAAGATTTGGTCTCTTTTCTCTGTGGTGATCCTCAAATGAAGTGTTCTAGAGTGAGATCCCCAAAAGATGCAGGTGTTCAATATATAACTCCAAGATTCAATATCTTGGAGCTGACAGGCAGCATCAGCAGAATTCTGTGTGCTTGACCTCAGGGCAACAGGGGCTCCTAGTGTGAATTTTGTAGGCATTAAGACAATAATAGTCTGTAAGGACAAGTGTAAGGAGGGGAGTAGTGAGGAATGAATAGGCATGCTAAAAGAGCTGGGCAAGAGGATTTCAGGAAGCTTCAACTTGATGTGATTCAGAAAAGCTCACAAGGTAAGTTAGGATTCCTGATGAGAAGACATGAAATACGATCTAAAGAGCCATTCATTACTTGCAGTTTCTAAATGGCAACAAAAGTTTGGGTACCAGCTTTCTTTGCAAATCCCAGTTTCTGGTCGTTTCTTTGGGAAGCTTTGAAAAATCCTGGTGTTTGGAGTAATTTTAATTGAGCAATCTAATAACATTTGACACATGAGCAGAAATGAGCCCCTGTGAGTAAAGGTGTTTGGCTCTGATGTTGAACGAGGCAAAAATTTTTGAAACCTTTGCTTTTTTTCTTGTATACTTTGAAAAAGCTGGTGAGGCCTTTCGTAAATATTGCTTATCTTAACGCTGGCCAGGGACCCATCAAATAATCAAATGATCTGAACAAGTTGCAGACCTATTTTTTTGTAAAGTGCTGTGTGCTGGAAGTCTGTAAAGACAATACTGTTGTTCAAATATCAGGAAATATTCCTGAACATCATTATGATGGGTCAGGAAGAAATGGGAAACTGGGTCTGAATAAGGAGTCGGCTAGGGAGGGAGTCCTAGAGAATTTATTAACTTCAGGACTTGCTGAGTCACCTGCTTGATTTCTCTGGGTATAAGTGAGAATAAAGAAGTCTTCCCAGTATCTCAAAAGGCAGATCAGTGCTGAATGTGCCCAAGGAATCTGGGAAACTCTATGTTTGGGTTGGGAGAAAAACAGTAAGAACTTGCACAGACTGCGACAGATAGGTAAGTTCTTCACCCCTCTAAACCTAGATTGGAAAGAGAAAACCAGTAGACCACTGGAAGATGTTACAGATATACTTAAGTAAAGGTCACTGATTTGATTTATTTCTGTTGAGGACTGAGAGTCCCCCCTTTCAGAAGTAGGTACTGTAAAAGTCAGCTTGAGCCTTTCAGGTATAGGTGTAGTGCATCATTCTGAGAAAGGTCAGAGCAAGCAACAGTTCCTCTTCTTGAAAGGTATCAAGAAAAAAATAGGCTTCTATTAAAACTTGCTCTGCAAAGTTTTTCCTAGAATTTGAGCAGAGTATTTTCAGGTGTAAACAGGAAGTTTTCCTCATGGGAAAATTCTCAGTCTTTCAGGTGCTCTAAGGTATGGTGAACCAGTCTGTTAGACAAGAGCTGTCCGATGGTAAACCAGAGCTAAACCATTTTAAAATGAGAACCTAATAGTATTACTTATAAAGTTATAGTTATTTTTTCACCAGTAAATGAGCATGAAACTTTTAAACTTTTTTTTAATTGTGATGGAGCCATGAAAATTAAGAATTAACAGTGCAGGTTATTGTCAATTTGATGTGGCCGGAAGAGTTTTTTTACTTCTGCTGTAGACTAAATATTTATTAATGCAATTCATGAAGTTTGGAGTACTTTCTATGTCAGTGGTTACTCTGTTTATTTAAAGTCGTAATTCCACTACTGCTATTTTGTAGCATTAAAAGTAATGAGTGATATTAAAATGGTAATCTGGAAATGTGCCCACAATTTGGTATAAGCATGTAAAAAATGATGAGAATGTGATTCAGAGGTACAAAAAGCAGTTCAAGACAAGGGTATCTGTCAACCTGTGCTTTTTTTATATATAGATTAGGAAATTTTGTACACAACATACAGAACTGAGTATTGTGAACTGGTTGTTGTTAACTAGGTTTCTATGTTAAATACAAATGATATTCAAGGTCGAATTTCGAATCTTTCAGGGACATAATTTATAGCCGTACACCAGAAGGTTTTGAGTGCATCAGACCTCATTTGCTGGGTAACTGTGGAGACTATTGCAAATCCAAGAATAATTTCAGGAATAGGGTGAAAGATTCCAACTGACTTATCTTGTACAGATATTTGCATCAGACAGAATATCTATAAATATAAATATAAATATAAATATAAATATAAATATAAATATAAATATAAATATAAATATAAATATAAAATTCTGGCCCAATGGTCTCCTGTTTTAGCCCACCATTAAGGAGTAGAATCACATGCTATTATCACTGGACTGTTGAGACAGAGAATCCAGCATTTTTTCCTGTTTGCTTTGGGTTCAAACACAACATTTCTGGCAATATGGGCCATAAAGACTTCATGATTTGCTGATGATCAGGTTATGCCAAAACTAACAAAGAACTAGTCTGATTATGACTTTTAACTGGAAGAAGAGCAAGAAATCCCTGCAAACATGTTTGTTGCTTGATGGTCAATCTCTTGTCTCAGTGGAGCTGATTTTACTAAAGCTGAAGTTCCTTTTTGTCACATCCTTATTTTTGCTTCAGACTTACACACTCTCTGAAAGAATGATATCCAGAGGTGCTATCAGAGCCTGCCCAAAGGCAGTTGTTCTGGTGCAAGATTTATTCTGGTGAGAAATCATCCACCTTGGAGAACTGTAGCTCTTGAGCCATTGCACTAGAGTTATAGTGACAAGATGATCCTGGCGTAGTTGCAGGTGGGCTGATGGGAGACATGCAGGTGACTGGAGAGCTTGTCCTGAATCTGGAACAGAAGTAGGTGGCACTTGGACCAGGTATCTTGAGTAAGGCGAGCCTGTATCTGATCATTTGCATCACTTTATGGATGTCCGGGATTTGCTGCTGACCTCTTCTGTCTCCCCAGGTCTTTGGCACCTTGTTCCATCTCTTGCAGCTTGTCTGAGGGATTGGGTTAATCCAATGCACTTACTTGGCAATCAGCAGGCACGGGTTCTGAAGGAGCTTTGAGGTACCCAAATCCTACAGAATTTCTTTGGAGGTTGGGCGTCTGCCTCCCACAGGCTCTTTTGAGTATCCCTGCCATAACTTCTCAGTCAGATGGAAGGGTGGAGGGAGCAGAGCCCAGAATTGGCTAAGAACTGCAGTAATAACTTAAGTAACTTCAAGTGAGGTAAATACTAAATATAAATTTCCAGTTTGACACAGAATCCACTGACAGCACCATAATCTCAGATCCTTCCATCATGCATGATTATAAGCACTCATTGGCATGAGGTACCTATCTGTCACATTTATAGTTAGAAGCAGTGGAGGCAGCTGACATCTGACAGGGATGAGGCAGACCTGACAGGCACCCCCATCTTGGCTTGCTGCTCCTCTCCCTTTCATTCCTGTCTCTCAGAGGCTGGTACGACATCTCCCTATGGCACAGGCTCTGATTGCCTGGGTCTCACTGCCACTGGAGGCAAACATGCTTTTATGGGGTTATTTCATGGCCTTGCTGCTGTTCTGATGGCAGCCATCAGGGCACAGGTCTTTGAAATGGGCAAGTAAGTTCTGCCCACGTTCTGTTTACTCATGGTCAGGGACTTCTCTATTCACCCTTTAAAAACTCAGCAGCAGGGGATCCTTCCTGAGCACAGGCTTGGGAATGCAGATTGCTTCAGCCTTGTGTATTTACCAGCTCAAGAATGCCATAATCCTTCCAGACCAAGCTTGGTGCCAGGTATCTGCTATGAGGAACATGCAGTCTCTGAGCTGATTAGCACTAAAAAAATCGGTCCTACATTATTGTAGGAGAAGAATAACTGAATAATGACTGAAGAAGTGTTTTAGACTCTGGTTCTTTTTTCCTTCCTTGAAGAGGATAATATCTGCCTGCCCTTTTCCTGGCAAAGCTCACCTCTTTCCTCACACTTGTTTACTGCTCGAAGTATCACCTTGGTGGAGGTCATTGTCCATCCACACCCCCTCTCATGATTCACACAATTCTCATCAGCAAACAGAGAAAAGAATCAGTCCAGAAGCTGGTGGTATCCTGTTCCCTGAACACAATCAATAGAATTGTAAGAGTTTCTAACTTTGCTCAACATACATATAAAATTGTAAAATAATTTCAACAAACCAAGGGAGCACAGTGCGTGCAGTCAGTGGTGGGTGGATGAATGAATGTTCAGATCAACGTGCATCTTATTTCTAGGATGTCCTCTAATTTTTTGCTAAAATTTGCTGTGAAAATGACCAGGAATTTTTAACAGTTGATCTCACTGTATTAGACTGATGTCTAAAGCTGAGACTTGTCAATAAATTTTGTCTTTGATACCTAACAGGCAACTGTCTTATTTATTCTCTGAACTATGCCACAACCATGACACTTTTATGGTCTTCCCATTGCTGAAACAAGGAAACAGATTCCTCTTATTTTCTTACACCAGCATAAATCTAAAATAACACTACCATTGAAACCAGTGGCAGAATTTGGCCTGTCAACATTTTATGAGTTTTAAAAACAGCAAGGAATAGAAAAGAAGTCTGTTGCCTCCAACTTTAGTAGAGGAACTTTATCTATCAGGCAGCTTCTGTAGTCTACCTGCAGTTGATTGATGTTAGCTTAATAATGATGATCGATTAGATCATCAGTGTCATCCTTAGAAAGAATGTGCTTTAGCTAATGACATCAGTTGACTAATAGATTCCTGTTTAAATGTCAAGGGGCCAGAGAAAGACACTCTGCTAAGTACTTACATTATACCTATTGAAAAAAATCACATCGAGTCTACCTTACAAAGGACTTTTGTGCTATAGTTATAAGCCTTCTATTTCCTCTACTACCTACAAGCAAATGCTGCTCTAAGTTACAACAGTGTAAAGCTGAGAGTTACTCCATTGTCCTCAAGGTTTGGTTCAGTCTTTCTAGACACCACAAGGTATAAATCACTAAGCTGTCACCAGAACGTTTCTTTCTCTGCTGTTATTACAGAGGGCACATACCCAGCCCTGAAGCCAGATGTGTGGAAGCTGGCTCCTTTGTCCACTGTTGCCTCAGAAAAAAAAAAATACTTAGGCTTAAATTTTTTTCTTCCAATCTGCTTGCTTTTGGATAAAGTCAAATTCCCTTCCTCAAATTATATGCACTTCCTATGAGCATCCAGACACTATCTTCCATCACTGTTGCCATAAACAAACTGCTTTTCGCCTTCGCCTCAAGCAGAAGATTCCAGATGGATTTTACATTAATGTTATGCACAAGTTAATAACTCCAGTCAGCTATATTACGCAATGAAATTTCCAAACATAACATCCAATTGATTTTAAAATTAGCATTCAAGGAAATACTTGCTTAATGTGGATTAAGAATAGGTAAATATGAATGGGAATGCCATTCAATTACTACCTAATCTATGGATTTCTTATGGAGAGGTACAATTTATGACAAGATACGGCTAACCTTCAGCTAATACAAGGAGGTGGTCGAATGAAGGGCACACTATTCTACGTGCAGATGTGTAATTGCACAGTTGAAGAAAAATTTGTACTTTGAACTTGAATCAAAATCTACAGAACTGTGAGAAACCACTTTTTTTTGATGGTAAGCCTAAAAGGTTTCCTATGCTGAAATTTAATTAGCAGACAGATTTATTCCTTTTCAGAAAATCACTGCCAGTGTAAAAGTAAGGTGCAAAGCTGATAGAGGCAGCGTTACAGATACATATGTAGATTTCATTGTTCCCAAACATGTATGCATTAAATTTAGTTGCCCACTCGGCAACGGTTGTATTTTTATAACTGGAATTTGAATGTGCTTAAGTGAATGTATTATTTTCACAGCTCTGGCTCACTTGAGTCAAAAAACTTCATCAGAAGTTGACTACAGATGCTTCCTGAGAAAAACAAACAAACGAAAATTACTGAGCAAGGATATTTGCTTAGAGATCATCACAAATTAAATTGCTGCTGACATTCAGTTCACTTGACCATGTTCCTTCTGGATCAGGCTGATCTGAGAGGACTGTTGCAGGCAGTGGCAAAGAAAAAGTGAATTAGCAGTGCTCACTCCCCAGAGAATCAGAGGAGAGTCTCTACCTGAAGCATAATCTTTAACTGCCACTGAGCTCTCAGGGAGGCAGAGCAGGGTGAGAGCTTTGTGGAGGAGAGACACTCTTCCTTGCTTATGACTGGCCACGGCAGGGGAGGAAGGAATCCAGGGAAATAAATGTGCAGGACTGTATTCCATCATGCCAGTAAAAATCAGGAGGATGAAACACAGAGGATGGTGTGAGTATTCACAGCATTTAATTTTACTTAAATAACCTTATAATAACTTGAGCTGATAAGGTTGTTGAATGCAGGCTCACCCCAAAAGACTTTTTTTGGACTGGACCCTGACCGGCAATGCACAATCTACTACCTCCTGAATTTACTCCAAGGTTTTTCAACTGGCATCTTTGGCCCTCAGTCATGCTCCATGACAATGCATGAACATTACAGATTGGTGCTAACTTTTCTTGCATCAAACTATCTTGCACTGCTGAGAAGGCAAAGACAAAGGCAATCCAGGGACTAATGCAGCCATGACTTTCGTGGATGTTGAGGAGGGTTTTTTTGTGGAGGTGTGTGCTCTTCATGGTGCTATGCAATCTGGAGAGACCTGAGAAAGTTTTGAATGAGCTAGAAAAGTTCCTTTCCGCTCCCAGAAAAGCTCAGGTACAGCAGTATGACACGCAGTAAAAAAGGCTGTGGGAAATTTGTCCTGGATATGACTGCCAGTAGAAGATGTATTGCCCCAGCTTTTCAGTGCTACCCACTCTTAGGGCTATGGCTCTGATCTGCTTACCCAGCTACCTGTGCAAGTGCTCCCACCTCAGTGAAAATGAGCAAAATAAATCTAAATCTGATGTTTAAATTCGTTTTTTTAATTGACTTGGCTAACGCAAGCAGCTCTGTGGGCAGCAATAGAGAAGCCATTTCCATGACCTCCCAGTCTCTGTAAGCTGGGCAGTCATGGAAAGTGATGAGTTGTACCCACAGCAGTGGGCTACAAGGAGCTTTGTGTCTCTGGCTCCAGCATCCCCACACACACAGACACACTGTGCTTTCTGTCAGAGAAGGGCTGCAGCTC
The DNA here is from genome assembly GCA_013397115.1 of Edolisoma coerulescens. Lineage (NCBI taxonomy): Eukaryota > Metazoa > Chordata > Aves > Passeriformes > Campephagidae > Edolisoma > Edolisoma coerulescens. The sequence continues at coordinate 1,576,584 of VWZW01002478.1, read as the reverse complement.
TCTAAAGATACCTCATGGTAGGCTGGAAGAGTTCAGAGTCTTATTTGTAAGAGTATAATGTGTGGTTCGTATGTGTCTGACTTCAGTGGACATGGAGCTGAACCAAAATCCAGCTAATTTTGATTCAAAGATGCTGAAATGCTCCACAACACCAAACTGCTAGAAAAAACAGCTGTGTACTTGATGCTGCTCAGGCTCTGCTGTGACCCAGTAGAGTTCAGAGAGGAGATAAAATGCTGCCATGAAGGTAACAACCGAGTAAGTGAAGTGAGTTTGAAATTCAACCAGCTATCATTTGAAAGTGATTACAATATGGCTTAAAAGACCTAGCAAAGAGCTGTTCTCTTTGCAATTTCAGGATAAGGAGATGCATTCATTGGCTCATTGCATGTTGCACAGTTTGCTCAATGTCACCTTTATCTTGCCTAGGAAATAAAAACATACTCAGAACGTATTTTTGCAAGAAGAAAAACAACTTGAAAAGAACATTTCTATTGCTATCTATCTAACTATCTGTTAATTTAAGTCTTTAAAAGAAAATCATGCATTGCAACCACCAATCTAGACCTACATGACATATGAAGAAGAATTTGGCATTTTTAGACGGTTTTTTTAATTACTGTTTATTTTAGCATTTTATTTCCCAAGAAGAAAAATTAACTCTTAATAGTGGATTTTGCAAAAGCATTATTTTCAGATTTCCTGCTCAGTGCCTCATGCTGTGACTCACAGTGTGCAGTTGTATAGGTCACATCGGACTCCTTTCTTTAAGGAAAACATGATGTCACATGTGCGGCCCAGTGGGATGTGTCAGAGCACATGAGGGATCATGCCTGAAATGTGACAGAAAGAGTTCTCAAATTCGCTTAAAATCTAGGGACAAACAGCAAAGTGCTAGACAAAGCTGTCACATGGTGTTAATAGTACTAATTCTTGTGCTTTTCTAAGCACCTTTAATCCTGAAAAGTGATCAACTCTGGAACAGAGAAATAATTTTCTGTTTTAAGTATGGTTTAACAGGTATTTTTTTTTCCTGAAGAAATAATGAGTGAAATTGAATCTCTGTTTTAGTGACCTGTGTAGATTTAGCCTAAAACATTAAAACTTGTGAGCTTATGAGACCCTTAGGTTTATGGTTTTCATTTCACTTGATGTGGTACTGTCATGCCAAGTTCTGCTTCAGTACTAACACGAAAAGGAAGGTACTGCCTCTGACTCTCTCTCCCTGAAGATGTTCAAAAGTTGCCTGGACACATTACTGGGCAACTGACTCTAAGTGGCCCTCCTGAGCAGGGGGGTTGGACCAAATGCATTCCAGACATCCCTTCCAGCCTTGACCATTCTCTGCTTCTGTGAAATCAGCAGCAGTGCATTGACCCACAGCTACAAACATATCCTGACTCCACAACTAAAGACACTTTAAATTTTTTTTCAGGTTTAGACTCTCTTTGAGGACCACCAGCCCTGTGCAATTCTTGGTAATAGTATTAAATACCTATTACTGTGGCTTCCCAAGCACTTTGAGCAATGTGTTTGTCTGCTTGCAGGTTGATTTTCTACAGAGTAGCACAGTGCCAAGAAAGAGATTTGGGTTAAAGTAGACTGCCAATAACCATATTTAAATTATTCTCCCTCTGAAACTGAGCACATGTATATACATGCATTTCATGAATTAATAAAAAAATTTACTTTTATTTTCCTAAGTATACACACATAGTTCTCAATAATGTGCTTTATGAAAGTGGTCACTGACATAATCTCAATGAGAGTTTATGATTAATATTTAATTGTTTCTTACAAAAGAAAGGAACCCATTTTACAATATTGCATTCTGATAAATCTTTGACCAGATCTGCTCAAAAGTCTGGACAACATTTGTCTTTGCTTGAGTCCAGGCCTGCCCTGTTGCATGCATGTTATAGATTAGTTTCTGTATGTGGTAATTAACTGTTTCTAATTACTCATCTTTATAAACCACTGCAGCTCTTTTTCTCTCAGTTGTGTTGCATTGGTGCAATATTTTTTCCTCTGTACTTGCACCGTGACAACAACATTATGTACTGTGTCCATGTCGTGAGCCTATCCAACAATACAGCATTGTTGTCTTTATATTTTAAAATTTCACTCAGGATTTCTAAATATTCCTTAACACAGCAACTCTTAATGGGAACAGTTGTCAGATGAAAATTATCTCAAAGTTCTGTGCTTATTAGCATTTAGCGGCCTCTTTGGAGTAATTAATTGTCCTTTTCTATTGAAAATCTCCATTGTTTGGTAAAACTGCCAGGTTTTTTGAAGTATGAGACCAAAATTCATTTGATCTTGTTGCCTAAAAAAAATATCTTTAATTTCCTGACTCTTCTGTGAGAACAAGTGTGGTTAAAAAGGGCTGATTGCTCTTTTCTAGTACTGCCATTGGAGTTATGTTCAGGGAGATGCAAGTCATAATTTCTTCCTCTCCTAAGCTCCTCTAAAATGTCACTCTTGACATATACTGTATATACTCTGCAAAGTGTGCCCAGACCCCAGATCCAGGCTTTTATCCAAACCTCTGGTCTGGCCAAGTTTTTGGGGTTTATTGCACACAATCCACGTTCTTTGCTTCTATTCTGGCACATTAGTTCAGAGAGAGTTTGGTGTAAAGGAGTTATAAAAACATATCCCAGAGTCCTTAGTACTCCTTCAGTAGAGCCACTTGAAGGACTAGCTCATGGGAGAACCTGTCTGCCTATCAGCCACCTCAGCCTGAGCCTGCCTCTCGTGTGTCCCAGGCTGACCTCGGGCAGGCACGTGTTTCCCATGGGAGGCATTTTTTTACTGGGCTCTCAGCTGTCTCCTGCTTGCTGAGATGAGGAGGTGGCGTTCTTGTTCTGTTTCACTCTAATGACATCCAGGTTTGCTCCAGCTAAATCAGAAAATGTGCAGAAAGGGAAAGCCAGGCTCCGCAGGGGCACGGGGTGGGCAGGCTGTGGCACAGCTGATGGAGGCTGAGAATGAGAGTGGGACTGGTCTCCCCTGCTTCCTGGGCAGTGCACAGCAAGCATTGCATGCCCCATTAAAATTGTTTAGGTGTTAACAAATAGATGTGTTCATACAGCACAGGCTCAGTGAGAAACCAGCTGGGCCCATGCCCAAGGAGCAGAAGCCAGAGCTGTACCCCAGTTTATAGGTGAGGAAGGACCAGTGCAGGTACATTTGGCCAGGAGGCAGGGAGTTACTGGGCTACAGACTGAGTCACCAACAGGCTCCCCTCTGACCAGTCTGGCTACTGTGGGCTTTGTAGTTTTATAGAGCCAGGTTACAGAGTCAAGAAAGGTTAAATCCCAAGCAGAATACATTCACTCCTCTTCAGAAGTACATCAGGCTTCATGAATAACATGCCATCCCGAACCCTTGTTTCTGTTTGTTCCCTACTCCTATCTATATTCAGAAGAAAGGGGAAGCTAACTCCTTAAATATTTATAAAGCATTTTGTGCAACTAGTCTAAGTTCTAAATTTAACTTTCCCCCTAAAGCCACAAGACACTTTTGGTAATAAATTCACTCTTTTTTTCCTATTTGGGAAGGAAAAAATATTGTTTATTTTTAACAATTCAGTTCAGAGGAAAAATTACAGCATAGTGAATAGCAAGTAAATTAGCAATTCTCTCTATTATCCAAACCAGCAGGTCTTCTATTAACAAGGGCAATTTGTGGCCCCTGGATTATGAGATCAATCAGGCAGTTCATTTTTCTTTAATTTCAGGGAATTAAGTAATTATAAATGAGTCAAATGCTGCATATAGGACTTGTATTTACCTGTGCTGCGTTGATTTGGCTGATTTAATACCACTTTCTTACTCTTTATGATTTATTTTTTGAAGCTGGAGTTGCTGATTTTGTTTAATTTATCCCAGATTAAGGACAGTTAATAAAGACTCTCTCCAGCAAATCTGATGGAGACAACACCTTCATTCTTGCTTTAAGAAATGTGCTTAGACAGCCTGACACTCAGCCAAATTGGGAACACGGGCTGGGAACTACTGCATCTATTCTGTTTTGTCTGCAAATTTAATGGAAGACTTTTGGTTTTTTAATCAGGCATGTATGTTGGCACATGGAACAGCTGGTGGGTCAGCTGGACAAGGCAGCTCAAATGAAACTTAAATGCAGGAGTTAAGTTTCATGTCCCCTTTCTGAGTCTGGATTTTATTCAATTGTAGTAGAAAGGTTTAATAGCACACAGCAGAGGCTACCATTGTGCACCAGGTGGGACTGAGGAGGAAACATTCGTCTCCGTATTTTGCCTTTCTAAAAAAAGAGACATCATTGAGTTTTTCTTTGCCAGTAGGTTTTTACTAGCTAATGGCCATACACAGGAAGCAAGAAACCTTGCATTTGATTTCTTCTACGTCTCTTGACTACCCATAAATATTTGCTGCATGGCAGCCTCCAGCTTTGTGATCCAAAGACAAGAGCAGCTACACTTGTGCATGCACCTTGAGATCTCGTTCTGAGCTGGTGCTATTAAGTGGAGTCAGATTCAAACCAGTCAATGCTGGGAAGACAAGAGCCTGAGCCAAGGAAAAGAGCCAGGTGAAGAGATGATATTACAGCCGTTGGCTTTACCAGCTCCTGCAGCCCTGGAGGCACATGGAGCACCACAGAATTCAAAACTGGCTTGAATTGTGCCATGGTCTAAACCAGTTTCTTGGAGACAGAGGAAAACTGAGTAAGTGTGAAGGCATGTTGGTAAGCTTTAGGGTAATTGAAGGTCTGTTTTATGACATAGGTGCAGGACTAGAAGTCTTCCTCATAAATTCAAACAGCAGTCAACGGTGCTGCTGCATTGTCTCGTTCCGCCTTTGAAGATTAAAAGAGTTGGGTGGCTGAGATTAAAGTATACTTTTACTGTGTGAAGGCATACAGTCCACCCACTCAAAGAATTAGATGAGTCATTCAAAAATTCAGTGCATCAATACATTACTTTTTAAACAAAAACAAATTCTGGATTAACCACGGCAGTGAGTTCAAAAAGACTCGTAAGTGGGCACATGCTTATGAGCATTTGGTTGAAAACATCTATGGTGAAGCTGACTCAGTACCATCAAGGACAAAAAAATTATGAAGAGGGGTGTGAAAATGGAGAATGAAGATGGGTTAATGAAGATGACAGAAAAATAGGTCTGAAGATTTAAAGCCAGAAAACATCTTTAGATCATCTAGCCTGAAAGCCTTTGTCATCACATGCAGGTTCACGACATGCAGGTCATCATCACCTCTAAGTTGAATTCAGTAATATGTTTAATGAAAGACCTCCCAGAAATACACTGAGTCCTGTTTTGAAAGCACTTGAAAATTTGAGAGCCTTGCTCTTGACTAGTCAGTCTAGGACAATGGATACCTGGTTTCATGGTAAAAAGTTTGTCTCTGCTCCGACTGGGAGTTGTGTGGACCATGTTTCCTCCAGTGCCAGCTCTCAGCAAGGTGAGCAGATGTGGGTATAGTGTGTGCACTGCTGCCCGTTCCCGAACCCGCCCAGTAAACACCATCCCAGTGGGCTGCATACCCTCAACGAAGCATCTAAATCAGTGTGTTCAAAAACCTGTGCTCAAGCTTTTGGTCTTGTACATGTCAGCAGGCTGTTGTTCCTGTGATGAGAGGTGTTGATTTGGAGACCTTTCCTACCTTGTTCTCTTTAAGACACTGCGTACATGAACTATACTGCCTGGGCCTCATCTGGAAAAGAAGAAATTCGGTTGCACACGTTCCAGAGCTCCTTCAGCTCTGCTGCCTCATCCTTGGGATGACACACATTGCAGGTGATATAATGTTTTCTTCCAGACCTCAGGAGCAGACTTGTTAGTCACTGGAGAACTCAGCACAACTCAATTAAATTTCTTCCACTACTTAATTGACATTTAGTCAGCTGGGGAGCAAACAACACCGACAGAAAACAGTCCTTCCCTTCAGTTAAGAAGTTATGAAACTTCATAACATTCCAACTGGCCAAATGTGAGGAAGAAATGAGGAAAATCTAATTAGACATTGCATAGCCTCTCCTTCAAGATTAAATGTAATGAATTTGTGGTTACAGCTTCCCTTGAGGATCCTCCTACTCATGTCAGGCATGCAGAAGTGTTAAAACATCTGTGACAGAATGGTGCATAACATAATATGTTATCTGTGGTCACAAGATTGGGGTTAACTCTTCCAGCCAAAGAAGGCGATGTGTCTGCTGAAGGCTTGAGGCTCTGAGCATCTGTGATAACCTTAATCTCTGAAAGTGAGATGGGCATGCACAGCCATTGCCACAGTAATGTGAGAGGCACGCCTCAGCTTTGGATGTTGCAGGAGTTTGGTCTTGAGAGTGATGCAGGGCAGCGTGCCCATCTTTGGGAGCAGCACCTTCTTACAGTTTCCAGCACTTAGCAAATAACACCGTTCTTTGAGCCATTGTGGTTTATTTCCTAACAATCCCTGAAATCATGCAAACTTTAGAAAGCATATAGTTGTCAGGGTCCTACTGCCTCTTAGCCAAAGTACTGTGATGTTGGGATACAGAGAGGGAGTTAATCAAGAAACAATAGATGAAACTTGACTCCAGCAGACATTAAAATCTCTCGGGGGTGTTCGTCTTCAGCAGTGTAGAGGAACTTGGTCTAGTTCAAGTTTCTTTCTGGTAGTCTGTGGACTGCTCTATAGCCTTTTGTAATGCACCAGAGGTGAGTTGCAAAATGGATGCTAACAACAGTTAAATGTGTGCACACTCCTTGTTTGTTGGGAATGCAACACAACGAGGGAGGACAAAAAAGCTTTCACCCAGTTTTCACCACGCCTAACTCTCATGTGGTGTCATTGCACAAGATGGTCCATGGATTTTAATTTTATTTTATTTTTCAGAAGGGTTGACTGGTTCTTGTTAAATAAAGTTGAAGAAGATTGCTCTAAATGAAAACGCAACACAGACGGTGCAAATCTGGTTTCAAAAATCTTGTTCAGAGAGATGTTATGATTACCTTTCCAAATGAGGAGATGCATTCAAGGACTTATAACCTGGGCTTGATATTAAGTATTTCATTAGTGGTTTGGATGATGGAATAGAGAATATACCTGTTAAACCTGCATATGACTCCTATCTGGGAGGGGCAGCATGAACGACAAAGGACTGAAGTGTTCTTAACAAAATTTTAAAAAAGCCCCACACTGGGCTAAAAAGCTACAGCCCAATAAGCAAAATTTTATTTGTAGGAAGAAAAAGACACAAACCTAAAATGAGAGTCTTCAGTAGACATATATCTACTGAAAGAAGCCTAGGAATTACAACAGATCTCTATGGAACTTGTTTGACATTTTTTGGGATAAAAACCCACAGATATCAAGATGGGATGTGTGACAAGGAGTGTTTTACTCACACATGACAAGGTGTCACTTTAGTCTTGTGTCCAGTCTCGTGTCCACCATCCTGCGAGAGAGATGTAGGGTCTAGGGGAGAATAGTATGGGGGATGCAGTCCTAGGAAACTAAGTGTCTGTGGGTAGATGAAAGCAACCTAGAGGGGTTAATACAAAGAAGAATGAGTGAAACACAGACACAGTCTGCAGGTAATGTTTTGATAGGATGAAAACTCATGGGCTATGTTGATGTTGTGGTTAGGTCTTGGGAAACCCTGGTGATGGTAAGGAAAGATTAATGTGAGAGGCTGCGGAGTCTCTGTGATCCTTCCTTGATGCAAGAAAATGGTCTGGTGTTTCTCAGCCAGGACCATCAGACAGGTGAGGGTGTGTGGATGCATAGCTGCCAGCAGCATAGGTGTCCTACCCACTTTCTGCTCCACCACAGTCAACAAGGAATAATTTGTGGTGTATTTCCTATATTCTACCTTCCATTTTCACTTAGGTTGAGCTTTCAATATCCAAGGTATTGAGTTTTCCATCTCACACTTCCACTGCTTGCCTCTATTTTAATTGCTAATAATCTGTTTGAGAACACTTCTGTACAAGTTCTTTATGGTTTCACACCAAATAGGACTTTTAAACTCAGTTTCTGAGGCTGAATTAGCAGCAGGAGCAAGGAAAAAAAAATCTTTCACCGCATGGTTTAGAAAGCACAGAAGGAGAAGGCCTCTTCCACTCAGATATTAGAGAGCATAGTAAGCATTACTGACAGAACTGAGATTCACAGTGCCTGTAAAGCAGGTAGGACTCCTGGGTATGTAGGAATCAATAATGGAGCCAAGTTGCACTATGCAGAAAGTGGCAGTTCAGAGTAGTCTCTTGAGACAAGAACATTTATAGTGGTGTAAGCCAGGTCTGGCTGAGGGGAGAAACAGGCCCAAAGAAACTTGACTCATATTACATTATCATAGCATCAGCTTCAGCCCCAATGGTCTTCAGCTTCTCACACTGATATTGATTAAACTCTTGTCACATGAAATATTGATTTCAACTGAATTATTTCTGTTCAGACAATATGAAGGAGGTGATCTGTCCCTATGGGTACAGAAGGTCTGTGTGTCCTTCGGAAAATATATAGAAGTAGCCTGCCCTTCCAGCATTGATTATTGTTTCAATACATGCAGGAACAGGAAAACATTATGCATGTGCATTTCCCAATGGCTAGTTGCAGCACTAAAGGGAGAAGTAACATTTGCATTCCTTAAAGAACTGATTGAGATTCTAAAAACAGATTGGAAACTTAATGGTAAGAAAGGCACAGCTTGAAAGTCTTTACTTTTTGGCATGAAAGTGTGGACCAGATTGACACAATCTGTGACGTAGTTTCTAATGAAGCATTTGTAATGAGACATTTAAAGCAACTCAAGAGGCCTCTCTATCCTGTTAGGGAAAGAACACAAGGAGCACATATTTGAAATTCATTCAGTAGTGAATACATAAGCTGATCTTGACATGAATTTAGAGTAGGATTCAATTGTAGATAGGTGCTTGGGGAAGAAGTTGCTTGTAGAAAAAAAAAGAGAAGAAAAGAGAGAGAGAGATAAATTAAGAGCTAAAACAGTTGGAGGAAACTCTTGGGAAAACTACCAAGAAGAGAGAGAGAGAGGTTTCTGCTTATTGAACTGTTGAATCATGGAACTGATTTCAGTTGGAAAACTTCGTGCTGAAATTTCATGCAGAGACAAATTTGGTTTTCTTAGTAGGTAGGTGGGAAGGGTGAGACCTTCTGATTTCTGTTTCTCAGTCACATCTTGTTTACCCCAGGCAGGGAGATGTCTTTGATGTTCACTAAGACACTGTAACAAGCCCTTTTTAAACTTCTGATGTAGCTGGGATGAATATGATCTACAGAGTTTTTTCCTTGGTGTTTAAATGTTTATTAATTAGGCAACTCAAAGCATCCCCCTAAGTCTGACCTTGACCCACTAACATCTGTTAAAATCATAGCTTACCTTATTTCCCTGCTGAAAAACACCTGTTTCCCTACAGAACATCACAACTAATAAATGGCTGTGCTCTAGTGATCTGACCTTGATTCTGTAGCTCTGTTTTCTGATCCTAAAATATTGTTATTGCTTGCTTCCTTTGCTAATTAGTTAGGGATTAATTTTCCACCTAATCTTCTTCTGTAGCTTTTTGAATATAAAACGCTTATAAGTGCCAAATATTGCTGTTACTGCTGATTAGGTTATTAGGTAATAATCAGTAGCTGAAATAGGACTTCCCAGAATGAGAAGCAAGCATGGCACCCTTCCATCTTCTTTCCCATCTGTGGAACGGCTGACTCACTCTGAAGTACCCCCACAACACTCTTGTGAACACCTTGCTGAGGTGTCTATGGCTAAGTGACACAGATGAACTCACAGGTGCATTTTAATACCACATCACAAAATTAACTTTTGGATGCAGTGGCAGCTATGGCTTTCAGTGACACGAGTCACATGGGCCACTCTACAGCTGTCCTTTAGGACCGTAATCCAGACACGTGAGAACCCAAAAAGACTAATGGTTTGGTTCACATGGCCTGACTTTTGACCCACTTTCCGTGCCTAATATTTCCTTTTGGCTGGCTGTAGGGCTTCAGAGGTGCTAATTGAAAACACCGGGCAGGAGGAATTAGGTGGAAGCTGGGCTGAGTGAACCTGGGCACGGGCTGTCTCCTGTAGCATAAGAACGTCAGAGAAATGTCTAATTACAAAAGCTGTCATCTTCCTTAGTAGTGATGGGCTGACAACTAGCATGGGCATGAGGGAAATTCTTGTTCTGGACACACTTTTGGATTGATTTTGCTGTCAGAATCTAAGTCAGGAAGGCATTCCCAACTCTACCCTTCAAGACTGGGTCTGCAGCCTCTTTTATGTCTGGGCTGATGTTACTCTGCTGAGCCTTGTGAGGAAAGGAGCTGGCTTTATGTTGTCAAGTGTAATAAACCCAAATGTTAGTATGAATTTGCTAACAAATGAAGGTAATTGGGCTCTTTAGGAGGGAATGAGATGACAGCTTTTACTGTACTTCAAATATCAGTCCCAATTACTGTAAATGCGATCATGATGCAAAACATTAATTAGGAAAATCTGAACTGTTTGAAAAGTAGAGTCCCATATGAATGATTAACTACATGCAAAATATTGTGCCTGATTAGAGGCATTCTACTGAGACATCCATCTGTGAGCTCAGAAAAACCTGGTAGAAGGCGAGGAGAGATCACAGCGCTGAGGGATTGGCATGCGTGAGATGACCTAGGAAGGGACTGTGCCACGTGTACCTCACGTAGGGTCATCGAGTTTCTGGGACAGGAACATCCATGTACCCTCTATTCTTCCCTGTAAGCATCTTCAGAAAGAATATTTCAGGTTTAAATAAGTCAGGCACTGAAACAGTACATGGCTTGCTCACAGTCACTTAGGACAACAGGACCAGAGAGGAAATGAGCATGGGTCTTCTAAGTCTTAGCCTGAATCGAGTTCTTATTCCTTACACAAGAGTGGAAGTGGCTGTTCAAAAAGGTGGGAAATAAAACTTCTCAAAAACCACAATGGTGAGCAGAAAGCCCAGGAACCACAAAATTTCCCCTAGATCACCTCAAGTGCTTTTTCTGGAGCTGGTGGTTCTTGTGATCATGCATTAGCAAGCATTCATCAATTGCTAGTTAAAGAACTCACCTGGAAATGCCAGCTCAGGTATTTCTGACAGAATAAACACATCCACCAGTTGTCTCCACTCAGTCATGGGCAAACCCTAAATGGTGAAGGACATTCTACTGTAATAATACCTACTATATTTATATCTATATCTATATCTATGGCCTTTCGGACATAGCTCAGTAACAGAATTCATTTAGGGGGAAAAAAGGAAAGAAATAATCTCCTAATCTTGTGACTTAGTTTTATTCATGTGTTCTTTGGCAGAGAGAGGGACCATGAGAGCTCAAAACACTTTATCTGTTGTTTTGTGTCTTATTTGAAATGCATTGGTCTTCTCAGTTAATTAAAAATACTAAATAACTATGCTATTGCTGTTTTATTATGAAACTTGGGTATATGTTGCCAAATGGGCTATTTTAAGCAAAATATTCAGTTGTAGTCTAAATGTACCATTGTTCCCCATTTGGACAAGAGTCCATAGCTAATGAAACATAAAAGCTGACAAAATGGTGCTTCTTTGTCAAAACCTTGGTGAAAGAATAAAGCGACAAAGGATAATTGTTCGTACTTTGGACTCCTTTTTCAGGCAGTTCTCAGTCTGAAAGTCCCCTCTCTTTTTTTGGTGATGGTGCCACATTCATTGCTGGTAGAACTGCTCACCACCAGATCACCCACTGATCCAGCTGGAACATGAATATACGCTCCCATTTCTGTCAAATTACTCACATCACGTGCCTTGGTATTTATACTGCCTCCATCTTCTGTGCCAGCTTTTGGGGGAACAGATGATACCCAGAGCAGCACAAACCCTGCTGGTACAAAATTAACTTGCTTTTGAAGAATTTTGATCCAGCAGCACTTTGCACCAGGTGGCTGCAGCACTTTTGATCCAATACTGGCAGGCGCCAGGTCAGATTTGCAGTACTTGGAGCTGTGTGCCCAGAGCTTGCTCTGATCATGGCATGAGCTTTTCTGCTTTTCTTTCTGAGCAGCTTTCATCTTCTCAGCCTCTTTCAGAAGGATAGCCTTCCAAAACCAACGTCCAATAAACTTCCCCTGCTTGTTATACTGATGTATGGCATTATTGGTGAGCATTTTGGGGACAGAAAACAGTATCTCTTATTGTCTGGTTCCCTGGAGTACTATAATTGATGCTTACATTTATCCCAAAATGGAAGGTGGCCATTTGTCCCAAAGAAAATGGGTCTAGTGTATAACAATGCAATCTTGTACAAATGATATAAGACTATAATAATGACAATGTATATGTATAATGTAATGTCCTAGCATTTGAATTTGTTATCTCAGTATGCTGTTTTTATGATGAAATGAAACCAGGCTTATTCATAAGCAGCTTATGAAAATTCCACTTCAAGTGTTCTACCAGCTAATTGTTTAGGAGGTCTTCAAGAAACTCCCTAACCATTGACCATGATACTACATTTTATTAGCTACCTCTTGTTGATTCAGAAGTAACAGTCTTTTGTGGTCTACTTTCATAGATTAAAGTTGATGAAGGAGGCATAATTACCCAGATTTTAATGGAGTTAAATAGAGAAAACCCCCTGTGAGCTGCAAGAGGAGGGTTCTTTTGGGGGCCTTTTAAAATCAATTGCTAAAGAGTGATGCAGGTAACAAGTCATAAGTACTGTAAGTTGATAATAAAAATGGTTATTCACTGCTCTTGTGGGCTCTTCTTTGTTTGATTTGGAGAGGTCTGTGTTGCAAACCTGCCACTGAAACCTCATTCTGTGGTTCTCTCAGCCGAGATGTTCCTGCTCTTCCTATCATTGCTCAAATTTCCACCACAGCATGGAAGTTTCCCTTCGAGGATGGTGCATAGAGGGGACAATTCCCAGAGGATTGATTTCTTAGTTCAGCCATTCACCAGCAGGTCAAGAAAAGCCTCAGCTATGGCTGATGCTCCTGTCAGTGATGCAGTAACTCACTCAGGTGTTCTTGCCATCTTACTCAAGGTCCTTACCCTGAAATATAGTGCAATTCACTGTCACTGAAAGAGCTTCTGGTACTTCATCCCTAAAGGAGGACATTGTCACCAATGGAAGGCCTGATGTTAGTTTTAAGTATTATTTGACTCATGCATATTTGGTAGTGTGTGGCTCTAGTGCTCAGCTTAGGGACAGTGAGATGAGATTAACTCATGAATATTTGCATTTGAGGTAGTTGTTCTCATTATATTGATGATGAGTGCTTCTGGATGCACAGTTTCAAGAACTTTAAGAAATGAGCAGGAAGAATTGAGGGTGATTGCTTTCCAGAGTAGCTAGCCCCTAAAACTACAAAACAGGCTATAGTCTTCTTAAAAGCATAGACAGCTGAGAGAGACTAAAGCACAAGGAGTCCAGCCATCTTTTACCTGAAAACCAGACGGAACAGATGTTTGCTGGGTACAAGATAGCTGAGTTCTAGCACCACCTCTTGGCTCCCACCTGTAGGTATGGGATGATTCCAGCTAAATTAATGAATAATGGGAAATCACAAAGTTTAGCCTGTTTTTGGATAAAAATAATTCCATTCCTCTCTTTTTAGAGAGATGTTATTTCCTCATCTAGAGGTACAAAGCAAGTAACCTACCAGCCTACAAAACACTGCTGGAATTTCTGGTATTTTCACTGGAAATCTGAGCTGTGGATGATTGTCTCTATTGTTTATGTTGTGGAAGAATAAGGGCTTCTACAGTCACTTACAAAATCAGTTCCTTCCTTTTTCAGTGTAAGGGCAGCAATGTCAGATACAAAGATATCCTTCCTAGGAAAAAAAGGATCTTGCCAGTTTTACAGATGGGTTGTATAGCTGCAGTTCTCCTTTTCCTATCACAGTCATGTACGTGTTAGAATCTGGGGCTTGTTTATTTTTAATGCAGATGTCATTCACAGACAGAGCACTTCGCACTCAATCTTTGTTCAGACAGGTTCACAAACCAAAATTCTATACCATCTTATTAAAACACTATTGTATTAAACACAAAACCTGTCTCTGGATTACCAAGTCCCTGAGCCACAGACTGCTTCCCATCTGAGCCCCTGAGCACAGAGCTGCATGATCAGGCCCTAGGACATGGAATAGGAGGCAGAGAGAGATGTTTGATGGAAGGCTCTGGCAAGTGAATGACAGACCCGTGCTGCATTTGTGAGATATGGTAAGCACTGTAATAGCTGCTACTTCTTCAGCACTCAGAAGCATGGTACACTTGAAGACACATCTAGTTTATGGCTAGTAAGTGAAGCATCTGTTAGTTCCTGAGAGAAAATGCACTTGGGAGATGCAGTCTGACGCTGGCATCCTGGGTAGTGAGTGGCTTGATACTGATGCTGTGCTTGGCACACTGGAGAGGGCCAGGTTATTTAGAGTTATTTAAAATCTGTATGTGCCCCATCTGAAACTGTGCTATCAAAATATTTCTTTATTTCTCCAAAACCACTAGGAATTATACATGTCATGATATCACAGCATTTACTGTCAGAAGAGAGAAATCACTGGAAGATTTACTTCAGTTCAGATTCTTGAAAACATCTTAGTCTGTCTCAACCTACACCCTAGCCATAACTGGAGGCTGAAGGATAAGTGGATAATTTGGTTTTGTTATTGAACAGAGACCGGTTATCAGTAGGTGTCAATGGGCATGAAGAGATTCACCAGACTGTTGTCTGCAACTCCTTTGCAGTTGGCATCATTGATGTCCAAATCTTGGAAGACTGAAGTCAAACTGAACAGGACCTCTGGGATGCTGTGGTGGGAGTATATGCAGATGGAAAACTTATTTCTTGTGGCTCCAGTCATAATGACAGATAGTGTGTAAAGATATTTAAGCTATGGCATTCGTTCTTTGGAGCATGAGGCAGCTCTGCCTCAAGCTCCGTGCATTATCTCAAGCAGAGTCATGCAGAGAGACAAGGTTGCACTTCAGGCTGGTGTTCAAGATTTAAAATCTGGCCTTGATCCCAAACTGGGACTGCATTTTCATTCTCTACAAAAGAAGAGTCAGATAACGCCATGTTTTCCATCAGCAGATTTCACTCTGCTTGGTGTTGACTTGAATGGATTTATTAAGGGACTACCATGTAGCTCATTTTTTGAAAAGAAGACCTGTTATGAGGGCACAAAACTGGGATATCTACCCCTTAGCTAGGTATGTAGGACATGTTTTTTATTAGAAGTTTGTCCTCACATGTCCCTAAACAGCTGAAGGAGGAAGGATAGTCCTGTGTCTGCAGCAAGAGACATAGTACTCAGTTATAACACAAAAAACCCCCCATGTGGCACAGTTCCTTCTGCCTCAGAGTGGATAAATACCTTCTTTCCTTGCTCCCTGGAGGACCTACTCGAGTGTTTCCTGGGTCTAAATAGAGCTGTGCTGGAAATGTTGGTTGGTTGTGAATCTCACAATATTTGTTCTTGTTCATTTCTTCAATTTGAGATTTATTCATTAATAGAAATAGCAAAAGGATCCAGAATGAAATCCTGCCTTTTAGGCACAGTCACTGTAGTGGTGAAATTGGAGGGTATCTTGAGTCACAGATATGAGCCTACTGCATTGCTCCTGCTGACATGATAAAGACATGATGATGAAGTTCAATCACCTGTTGCCATTTAGAAGCCAGTTCATTTACTGCCTCCCTTGTTTTCCAGTTCACCAGTTTCTTCTTATTGGCATCTCCTTCCCATTGCTATTCTGCAACAGTCAGCCAGCCTCCATCACACAGCTCTGCCAAAAGCTCTGCCAAGACAAATAGGAGGAGAGCGTGTGCTTTTCACTTTGAGGCCAAAAAAAGTTTAATTACAGTCAGTGTCAAACCCCTCGATTTCAGGATGCAAAATTTCATCCCATCTGAGTCAAAACCAGTGCCTTTTCCCCTTCAGGATCATTAATACAGATAGGACAAACAAGGAACTGAGATGTGCTCCCTATACTATGCCCAGGGATCCTGTTCCTTCCCCTACCAGCAAAGAGAGAAACCCTTCTCACTCTCAAGCCTAAGAGCAATCCTGACTAAGCTCCAAGTGCTTTTGTGACAACACTTTTACTGGATGTGTTTCCAGGTTCCTCGGAATTCAAGTCTCATGGCAGAGGCATTGCTGAGCCCCGTCCTGGGGCGGCATCCCTTGGAGATTCAGATGAGCTGTCTGGTTGAACCACAGATTTTTTAAATGTTCTCTGGGGACAAGATACTCGTAGAAAACTGAAGAGAGACAACCTTAGGGAGTTTATTATTATTATTCACGCTGCTGTCTTACAGCAACACTCAAAGGTCAATGGCACTCACTGTTAACACCTTAAATTTGGCTCCTCTAAAATTACTTTTCACACAGCTTTCACTAAAGGAACTGAAAAAGCCTTATGGGGACATTCCCAACCTTTGTATGCCCATATGTGTGGCTGACTCAAAAGATACACTATCAACTCAAGTATTGCCTAAAATTAGACTTTATTTACTGATTACAGTTCTGATGTTATTTTTTAAGTTTAAAAAAAGCTTTGGCCCCTCTGGTAGCAGCTATCTTCTCCTATGTGAAAGCATCCTTGGAGGAGCTCTGAACTTGTAGCTCCTAATGTTTTTGAGGCCAACCTGCGACTCTCCACTTTAGTAACTAACTCAAAGATTTCATCCTTTCTCTGTCCTTTAGGATGAGCTAGGTTATGTCAGAGGTGGATGTTGAAGAGCTCTTGGCATTTACCTTGATAGTTTTAGCCAAGTTTTAGTTTAACTGGTGGTCCCAGGGCACGTACTCACACAGTGAGAGTGCTGAGCCACTGCTGCTCCAAACCCATGTACTTGCTCTTGCACAGAAAACTGAGGAGCCACCAGCCTTCAGCAAGACTCTTACATGAGATGCAGCACTGCATTGTCAGAGCAGTGTGAAACAAACTTAGATAGCCCAAGCATCTCTGTGCCTATTACCTGGGCTAGGCTTGCCTGTAACACCCCTATCCTGCAGTCTTGCTTGGATGCAGCATTCAGACGTGTCCTGGTGCTAGTTCTAGCCCAGTCTGTGGGCCTTGATTCTGGGTGGTGTTGGACTGTCTCAGTACAGAAGGCATTTCAGTGCTAAACAAAATCAGTTGTATATGGCTATTCATTAACTTCAGTGGCAGTATTTGCAAAGCAGTTTGAGATCTGCTTCTTCTCAAGTGGCCTGATACCAGGCCATTGGCACCACTGTATTCTGGTGAAAAAGAAGTCAAAAACTTAGTGCTTAGGAATAATAATTATCTATCTTACTTGATTTTCATATCCACTAGGATAGAACAGAAGGGTTTTTCATGACATCTTCAGGCCAAAGATATACCTGCTTCTAAGCTTCTTGGAAAGTCCTAGTTGTAAAAGGCAACTACAATACCTCACTGCTACATGCCTTTGCTCTTCCAGTATCAGGAATTAAGAATAAAGTCAGTATTTCCCTTCACACTGAAATTTTTCTATGATACTTACAGGATAATATATGGTGATGTGTGTGTGGCAGTGCCATCCATAGCCCCGTCACGACATCTGTAATGATGAAAAAGCAGAAGAGAGATGAAAGAAACCATCCAGTGAATAAATTCATTAAGTGCATGCTTTGCAATTACAGCAACCCACAGTGAGATGGGGAATGGCTGAGAAATCTGGGTATTTTGTCTGGTGGAGACTCATAATTTCTTCATTTACTGGCTGGCAGAATTTGCATTTTTATTCTGTACTTTGATTCCTTCACCCAGTCTTCCATGTTGGCTGTATCAAAACCTACTCCAGACACTGCAGCCCTGAATTAGAGGGACCAGACAAAAAGTCCTGCCAAAATCCTAAGATTAAACTGTAGCTTTGTATTAGCATTGTCTTCTCATAAAACTGAAGTGTTTTCAAATAAAACTCCATTGGCCTCTGGCTTGGAGAAATGTTTGTTGATCCTGTACACCAGAGATGCTGATGAAAACCAACTTCATGTTCCCAGCTAATTTAATACTACTATTTACTATAATGTACTGCTTGAATTGCGGTAGCACTTAGGATTCCTAGTCACAGACTAGGGCGCTGCTGTGCTAGACACAAGGCAGGCATGGTACAAAAAAGAAAGTCCCTTCCCTAAAGAATTTGCAGTCTCTGGCATGAGTATGGTCATTATAAAGACAACAATCTTTTTTTCCAAGAAACGCCTCATCTTGTTCATTATCCCTTGCAATTAGTCTCATGGGGCTCCACTTCCAGCAACACGCACCTGTTAAGTGCAGCCTAGTCGGAGCTTAGAGAGACGTTGATTCTTCCATTTTTTAATGAACAACAAATGGTGCATTGGAGTTGTTTGCTACTTCAAATATTCAGACATCTGAATTTCTAATTGTTTAGCATTAGTCATAACTTAAGTAGGACAGAGCAGGTTCTATATATAGCTCGTTGCCCAGCCATTCAAGATAGATAGTGTGTTTGTATTTCTTCCCATATTTCCTCACTTGAAATGAGTGAAAAGGCAGTTGCAACATCTCAAGTACTCCAAAATTGTTCTGCCCTCATCTCCTTTTCCCCCAGTTATTGAGACTGTTTTCAGAATCATAAGATTTTAAAAGAAGATTAATTCTCAGTTCTTCTCGTGTTTATTTGGGGATTCTCAGCCCTGATGATATAGCAGGATGATGTGTTTAAGCTTGATAATTAAATTTTCTTTTTATTTCTTTTTAGGAACAGTTGAAGTCATAACAAGATTCCAGGAGCAGGAGTTGCCCTTGGTATCACAGAAGTCACAGAAGTCCTTTAATTTCACCGATCACTTCCTTCCTCTACTCAGTTTTCATTTGTCAGTCTCATTCCCATGTTGAATGTACTCTTACATGTGAATATATCATGTTTTTACATTACTGCATCCAGCTCTGGGGTCCTCAGCACAGGAAAGACGTGGACCTGTTGGAGTGAGTCCAGAGGAGGGATGCAAAGATGATCAAAAAGCTGGAACACCCTCCTATGAGGAAAGGCTGAGAGAGTTGGGGTGGTTCAGCCTGGAGTAGAGAAGGCTCTGGGGAAACCTTAGGGCACCTCCCAGTACCTAAAGGGGGCTGATGAGAAAGATGGGGAAAAACTTCTTAGCAGGGCCTGTTGCAACAGGACAAGGGGTAGTGAGGGTTGATTTAGATTAGATATAAGGAAGACTTTTTTTTTTATGGTGAGGGTGGTAAAACTGGAACAGGTTGCCCAGAGAGGCAATAGATGCCCCCTCCCTGGAAACCTTCAAGATCAGTTTGGATGGGGCTCTGATTGAGCTGAGGGTTGTGCCTGCTTATTGCGGGGGGGATGGACTAGGTGACCTTTAAAGGTCCCTTCCAACCCAAACTATTCTGTGATTCTATAATTGTGAAGAAGATCCTGGCTCACAACAAGCACACATGGTGGATGTTTTGCAATTGAATGAGGGATTCACTTCCTGCAAATTCAAACTCCAGCATTTATTCCATTACCTTCTTCTCCAACAGGAGAACAGAGGGTTGGCCATTGAAAAGAACATAGATCCAGCAGTTTGCTCAAATGTCTTCTGCCTGGATGCTGGAAAATGCCACGCCAGTCCAGTTGTGCTCATATGTTTCTCTCGAATTTTCTAGTAGTGCTCAGATCTGTTACCCTGGCTGCCTGGTTCCCTGTGCTTGTGGCACGGCTACAACTTCAGAGCAGAATGCACAAAATCTTGCTGCTGACGCTAGTGGCTGATGACAGGCCTGGTGCTGCACATGATAAGAGCAAGGCAGGGTCTGTGGTGCCAGTGGTGTGTTTGAAGGCTGAAGCCATCGCTGGCCAGGTGGTCTTTCCCATAGGGACATCCTAGCTGGGCAGACAGGCTCTCACCTGCTCCTGGCCTTTGTGGCCAGTTCCTCACAGGCTTCCTGGAACAATGCTGCCAACAGCCATCCGTAATACAGTTACAGCCTTGTGGGCTCCCCTCTGAGCCCCTCTCCCAGCACCAAGTTATGGGTCAGTCCTGGGCCCTAACCTCCCAGGACAGAGATGTTCCTGGCGAGAGGCACTATGGAATAGCCCCCATGCCCTTCCTTGAAGGTCCACCCTAGTTTCCTCTACTTCCCCTTGGCCAGTGGTTGTGGCCAGTGGTGTGCCCAGGGCCTGCCCTCCCCTGGCTCAGCACCCCCTGTTTCGCCCACTGCAGCCATACCCTGCTGTCCATCTGTGTGTCTGTATCTCTGCTGCTCTGAACTAGGGTGAACATGGCTATCTCAGTGGCCTGTTCCAGACACATGCCACATGCAAACCCAAATCCTTGTCCTTGCCTCAGTCTGTGCCAAGGACAGACAGACAAATTGGATACTCAGCTAACCAGCAAAATTTCTTTCATGGCCAAGTGTTCCCAGACACCAACACAAGCAGGAATACCAATCGCTCGGCACTCCCGGGGCATGCCTGTTTGATGGATTTCCTTGTTGCTACCAATAACTGTGAGATTAGTTCCTGCAGCATTATCATTAAACAGCATAGAAGGCTCATGCACGTGCCTGTGCAGCCTTCTCCAGCCCTTATTGCAAAGCAAGAATAGCAGCTGACAAGACTTGTGAGGTAAATATAAAGGTCAGCTGTTGCCTCCCTGGATGAGGGCTGTCAGGAGGAGAGAGGCGCAGCACTTTGCTGCCTTCACGCCTCTCCCAGCTTCTGCAGCTCCCTTTTCTGCTCAGAAGAGAGCAATGCTGTGAGGCCTCCAGAAGTGCTTTTTGGTGTTGTCCAAGAGGGTATGGGAGCAGCTCCTTCCTGTGTTACACTTGCTGGTGGGAATACCTCCCTGAATGGGCAGGGCTTTGGGCGAAGGGAAGGCTCTGGCTGGGGCAGTAGGTCCATGCTTGGGATTCCTGAGCAGTGCATACTGGCCCCTGCTCATCTGGGGGTCAAGCTTTGGGATGAAAACTGTCCCTGCAAATCCACCCGTGTGTGAGCTGCTGGGAACGGCTGTGTTCTTCCCAGACATGGTGGAACCAAGAGGATATTCCTGAGGAATTTTTCCTTCTGCTGGGACCCCCAAACCCATAAAATTATGTCTTGTGAGCAGACGTCTGGGATCAAGAGTATGAATATGAAGTGGTGAATGAAAATAGTCCTCTGGTTGAGCTAATGAACTTGGTCTCAGATAGTGCAAGATTCACACCTGCTTCTTACACAATTCCTGGAGGGATACCTGATAAATTTCTTCACCCTCTCATGCTGTTTCCCCACTGGAAAGTTTGGGAAATTAAGGTGCTTTCCTCTCTCTCAGAGCACTGTAGGAAAATCTGTTAGAAGTTATAGGTGGAGCTCTGCTATAAGATTGAGGTGCACCACAGAAAGTCTTTGTGACAGGAGCATGTGACTTCCTTCCTGGAGGAAGGTGATTGAAAAATGAAAGGGAAATTAAAAGTGAATGAGAGAATTTTTAAGAATTCTGGGGTCAGAAGCAAGGACAGATAGCTGAAATCCTTATCAGTTTCGTTTTTCATCCTGACCTACAACATACTTTTTTGTATTTAATTGATTTATTTTGATTGATTTTTATAACTCACTTTAATTGAGGTTCTCTATGATTATTCTAGCAAATTCAGTCCGCTGAAGAATAACTGGCAAATGTATTTTGTTCTTAAAGTGACTCATCACCTTCAGGCATAGTAAGATACCCTGAATTTTTCTTTACTTTTTCTCTCAGTTGTCCCAGAATCCATAATATTTATGACTAACAGATATAGATTTCTTTGTATCAGGACTGATTTCAAAAGGAGAAATAGAATGTGATGTATACATGTGTCAGTGCATGATTGCTGACATCTCAGAGATGAGCTGAGTTCACCTGAAATAGTCACAAACTGCAAGATCCCATGTTAGAGAGCTGATCACAGGGATCAAGAATGATGGGGATCACGTGAAGGGGTACTGTGAGATGTGGAAATGTTTGCTGAACACCGCAATGTAAAAAATCCTTACTGCCTTCTGACAAAGGCTGGAGCTGTAATGAAATATTGCACTGTGGTAGAAAGCTGATCTACATCCAGTGTGCATCCTTCCATGGTTGTAGTTGGACATCTTCAAAAATACCTGGGGTAAGAGCCATGCCCTCAGTTTAACATCACCCCCTGTGTATCACTATATTTAGAACTGTGTGATCTCTCTGCTATGGTCAGTAAGTGAGGAGGGGATGCTTCTCGCTTCACATTGCTGTCTAAGAATTCAGTGGCCAGGCAGAGGTGGTTGTCTGCACTCCCTTTATAGACAAGGGAACAAGGTGAACTTCTCCAGAAACCTGAAGGTGCTCTATTGCTATGGGGTGCATCATGCTCTGGGCATGCTTTTGCTTTCCCTTAGCTACCTCAGAGTAGCTGTAATTGCTTTTCAGTAGGTGCCTGAGTTTGAGATCACTAAGGCTAAAGGGCAGGAGCACTCAACCCAAGTCAGAGGAGAGGAAATGGTGCTTTGTATTTCTAGACAATGTTATTTTGTGATTCACTGAAAATTCTGTTTGCTCCTGCTGTTTGCAGAGTGAGTCAAATATGAACACTTTTCTTACGAAGGGTATGCTAATCTCAAACTATATCACTAAACAAAAGTCTCTAATCCAGATGCATCTGATATCCTCCTTGTCTTCCTTTTTCACCCCTCTGGTGAGAAGCCAAGATTTCTTCTGTTGCAATCTCTTTCAGGAGTGACAGCTGAGATTTCACTCAGAAACTGGTGACTCTGGAGAAAGGACTTTTATATTCCTAGGCAGCTCAGCTCTGCATTTGAAGTGCTGAGGGAAGTACTTCTTGGTTTATGTATCTGTGATATTTTATATTCCTCATTATCAAGAGATCCAAATGTCTCACAGTCTCCCCTGCATTGCTGAAAACCCTCTCACACATCACTCAGGAACTATGAGGAAGGTGGGGTAATAAGACCATGTTGGCTTAGAAACAAGCTAGTGTGAGACACTGCAGACCCTGCTCAGAGCCAGGGTGAGGAAGAAAAAGGAGAAGAAACTGGCAGCTTGTACAGCTCTTGTGAAAAGTTGAGGACCCTAGCCTGCTTCTATGTTCCATTTGCCATACCTGGATTTCTTCAAGGGGCAAAACTGTCTGCCTAAAGAGACCCAAGTAACATTTTAAATTACTAAAAACAGAACATAACCTGAGCCAGTTCCCACTGGCATCAATCTTTTGAAGAAATGCAGCTCTGTCTTACCCAGATCTCACCCCTAATACCAAAAAAATACATTATTTGGATAAAAATTCTTCCTTCTTTATATTTATGGTCACATTATTTTAAGAGGTTTTTGTGTCTTTAAAGAGTATGTTAAACCTAAAAATGGAGACTGTGATAAAACCCACCCTAGAGGCCAACTGAAGGGTTTGCATTTAATAAGTGCCTCTTACATTCTCCATCAAATGATTGAATTTAGCTCCTGTTTCTTTGAATCTCTTGTTCTCACTGAAAGCTGTGCTGACATGCTTTAAAAGCATACAAATAGCTGCTGCTGTGACTAGCTACACAACATATTCTGTTCTGTAATACACATTTCAGTTCATGAATGCCTGAGCAAAAAGTGGTAATGAAGAGCTAAATCTCTGGTATTACTACTTGTTTTTCCATTTGTTCCTTCCTGCTACACGAGATCCGATTCTTTGGCACTCTGCCAAAAGCATCTGAGGCTGGAGCTAGGTATAACTAAAATTGAAGTGTAGAGCATCCTTAAGGAGATGCTCAGAACTGGGCTGTGGCCAGCCTCATACATTAAGTGGGTTTAACTTTGGTATTTTATTAAGGAAATAGATTTCAGATTTATCGCTTACTTCTCATCAATGGCATATGACCACCTGTTCTGTCCCAACTCCTCACTACTATGGGAGACACTCAAGTGCGTGACCCCAGGAGTTCCTTGTCTAGTCAAGATAAAACCAGTAGGTTTTCTGTAAAGTTCTCCAGTTTAAAGGCAGGGATATGATTGATGTTGCAACTGAGGCAGTGGAGAAGGAGGACTGAAAGGCATTGGCAAAGATGGTGGGATGCAAAAATGGAAGAGCACACACTACACATGGAATGGGTGTTGGGCAGAAGTTATTTCTATAGGCAGCACTATCTCTTGAAGAGATCAGAGGGCAAGAAACCCAGGTAAAGACATTGGTGTAATGCGGTCTGGAGCTGGAAGACATAATGGATGTGGGAGAATACTTCGAATAAAGCTCCACCTGTGATTAGGACACGCTGGAGGGAAGGGCCATAGCTGAGGAGGGCAAACAGGGAAAGCACACGGCCGTGGCGTTGAAGAGGTGGGGACGATCAGCTAGTGGAGTCGAGAAGGGGAAAAAAGAGCAGTTGTTGCCTCCTCGCAAACAGTGGGAAAGCAATGGAGAGGAGCACGGGCCAGGCCGGGGGAGCGGGTGCCGGCAGCGCGGAGCCAGGGCCGGGGCGAGCAGGCGGCGCTGCCGGCGGTGGCCCAGGAGAAGCAGCGGGCGGAGCGCTGCCCGGGCGACGCTCCCTGCCCCGGCAGATGCTCCCGGGCGGCCCCGGCGGCTGTCCCGGCCTTCCCCGCCACCCCCGGGGGCTTTCCGCCCCCTCTCCCGCCGGCGGGGTCCCTGGCAGCGCCGGTGCCAGCGCTGCCGGGGGTCCCTCCCGGCAGTGGCACCTGCTCTGCCTCTTCCCCGCGGGCTCGGCTGCGCCTCTGCCCGCTCTGCAGGGCGAGCGCTGCCCCGGCCAGGGCCGCCCCGGGCGCGGAGCAAAGACGGGACCCACGCAAAACACGCGCCCGCGGAGCCGCCTGCGCCGACCCGCCGCTGTCGCCCCGTGCGGGCGGGCTCGGAGGCGGCGGAGGCCGGGGAGCCGGGAAAGACCGGGGATAGAGAAGGAGATCGCCCGGGACAGCAGCCCCGGCCCCGCTCGGGTCGGGTCCCTCCCCGCGGGCCGGCCCGTGAGTGGAAAGTTTCCCCGGAGTGACCTCTCATAGTACGCGCCCGCTAGGAAATCTCATTCAAGTATTTTTGTCAATGGGGTGGGGGGGGAGCATCCTGCTCCCCGGCCCCCGGCCCGGCTGACGTCACTGCAGAGGCGATAAATATCTGTTGATATAATTGGACGTGAGATTTGGGGTTGCGATAGCGAAACTCGGCCCATCGCCGCTCCGACGGGCCCCCATGATTTATTCAGCAGTAGATCGGGGCACGCAATCGGGCTGTCAGGAGAGCGTCAGCTTATTAGGCAAGTTCTGCGTGATTCCAGGAGAGGGTCTAAGCTATAAAAATCCCGCGCCCCGGCTCTGATTAGTACCAAATCTGATCCCAAGTTCGCCAGGAGCGGGCTCCGAGGGAGAGCGAGAGGAAGGGACGCCGGGCACCGCCGAGTCCCGCCACCGCCCGCCCTGCCCTACCGCCGCCACCGCCGCCCCAGGTAGGTGCGGGGCCGCGCCCGGGCGCGCAGCGGATGCGCTGCCCTGCGCTGAGCGGGGCTGAGCGCGGCGTCCCGCGGGATACGGGGAACTGTCCTGGCCGCCCAGGGAGCGCGGAGGTGGGGAACGGGCGCTCGAACCCCGCAGCTCGTGAGGAGAGCCGCCTCGCCACAGGCACCCCACGTTCCCCCTCGCCCCGGGTGGGGGAAGAGGCGCGGGTCGCGAACACGCAGGGGCTCAGCCCAGCCTGGTCCCCGGGAGCCGCTGCCGGCGCAGCCCGGAGCCGCCCCGCGGGGCTGTTCCGCGGGCTTGTTCTGCGGGGAGCGGCCGCCTCGACGGCGCGGGGGGACGGGCCGGGGTGAGCGCGGCCGGGGGTGCTGTGCGGAGCGCGGAGCGGCGCGGAGGGGCGCGGAGGGGCGCGTTTCAGCACCGGGACAGCGGCGGCGGGGACACCCCCTCCCCGGCCGTGCGCTGCTCTCCCCGCCGCCGCGGCTCGGCTTTGTAACCCAACCCCCGTCCCCCGTCTGCCCCCGCAGGTTTGGGCCCCGATCATGAAGATCCCGCTGCTGGTCTCCACGGGAATCCTGCTGGTCGCCCTCCTGCCCTGCCAGGAGTGCAGAGCTCTCAGCAAGACCCCGGCACCCGCCCCCGGGGCTCTGCACCAGCCAGATTTCTTCCAGCAGCAGCAGCAGCAACAGCAGCAGCAGCAGCAAACTCTGCCCGTCCTGCTCCGCATGGGAGAAGAGTATTTCCTGCGCCTGGGCAACCTTCACAAGAGACCCGCTGGCTCTTTCTCCGCCTCCTCCAGCAGCACCAGCCACCTACAGCCCGAAGCCTCCGCCAGCAACTTTTTCCGGGCGGCGGTTCAACAGCTGCAGCAGCTGCCCGAGCGCTCGCCGGGGAGCCGAGAGGACGGCGAAGCCGAGGGTGAGGCCGTGGAGAGGGAGAAGCGATCCGAGGAGCCCCCTATTTCTCTGGATCTGACTTTCCACCTCCTCCGAGAAGTCTTGGAGATGGCCCGAGCCGAGCAGTTAGCGCAGCAAGCTCACAGCAACAGGAAACTGATGGAGATAATCGGGAAGTGAAACGGCCCCTCCCCGCCTTGCCAAAGAGATTCCGCAGTTAGCACAAAAATAATTACACCGTCCGATGTACCATAGTGCTGCTCTGATGTCATCTCTTTATTTTTATATAGCTTTAAACCTAGAAGGGTGTACTCCGAACAGCCTCTGTCCCTTGACTAGCATGCACAACCGTGTACCAAGTGCAGAAACACGAGTGTCGTTCGTAACCTCCCCTACCTTTATTTATTTCTCCATTTCCCAGTTATTCTAGTGCCATCGCTACGTAGGGATGTGTGAGCATTGGAAGAAATGGTGTCAAGAAGGCACAAAACTTTTCTGCTGGGGGCAGGGAGGTGGGAGGGGAAATCTCTGTAAGCTACTTTCAATCCACTTTTCTTTCCTGTAAACATTTTCACAATAAAACATCTTTTCAGCGCTCGGTCGATTTGGTTGTGTAAGAGAATGTTTAATATTTATATTTTTAATAAAAGCTGCAAAGTAAAGATGACTTGATAGACTTTCTTGCCTAGACGCCTGAAGGCTGCTCCGCCTCCCTCAGCGCTTACCGGGGCGGGGGGACACCCGCGGCCGCGGACACCCAGAGCCGCGGGGAGCCCTGTGTCTCCCCCGGGGATGTTTCCCCCCCGCCCCGGGGAGCCCCGTCTCCGCGGGCTCTCCCACAGGCGCGCCCCGACGCCGCCGGCCCTGGACGGGGCTGCCCCACGCCGCCGCCCTCGGCGCAGGCTGCTCGGGGGAACGGGGTGTCGAGGGCATACGGGTGCCCCCCAGCGCTGCCGAATCCCACCTCTGTAGCCCCCCGAGGGGGCTCCCTGGCTCCTGCCGCTGTGGCCGGGACCGGGCAGCCTCCTCCCGCCGGGCAGCGGCGATGGGAAAGCGGTGAGGCGCTCCTGCATCTCTTTTGCGTTTTCGTTCTGGCTCTGCGCATCCTCCCCGCACCCCAAAAGGGCAGGTTCCTCCCTGCTTCGGCTTCCCCCGTCCCGGCGGCAGTGCCCAAGCGGGGTCCCTCCCAGGGGCTCCAGGGAGGCGGCAGTGTGTGTGGAGAAACTTCCCGGGAGGAGCTGGGGGAAATCTCCAGGACGACTGGGAGAAAATAGTAAATCCCTCACCCCGAACCAAATCGCAGGGAAAAACTGCTCCAGCAGCCGGAGGCGATGCGGTGGCGGTGCTGGGCGGCGCTCGTTCTGGGCTGTGCGAGTTCCAAAGCTTTGCGCGGAGCCTGCCTGTGCAGCCCTCCAAAACTCTCGCAGGAGAGTTTTCCAGGGAACGTTCTCCAGGGAAAACAGATACCAATGAGGGTCGATGTCACTCGGGCCGGTGGCGACGGGTGTCCAGGACGGGGGTTGACCCCACACAGCCTGCTAACCAGTCTGCACTGCCAGCTCACCAGTCCTGCTGGGGCACAGCGCAGCCTTACGGCCCCACGCAGGCTCCTGCCAAAACAGTGCATTGAGGGCCTGGCTCGGGGATTTGGGAAAGATCCACACGTAACCCTAGTGCAGAGCTTGACACCTGGTCCCCTATGGCACCAAGCACTCCCGGCAGCCTGCCAATCTCTCTTAAACACTACTGAGTGTTGACACGCTGCTCCCAGTGACAAAAATCACAGTGTCGCCTTCAGTACAACTTGTAAAGCCTCTTTTAAGACACAAATTTGATTTCATTTGATGGCTCAACATCTGCAATGCACATGGAACAGGACAGTCAACATCTGCCTTTTCTACAGCACAGCACAGGGGCTTCAAATTAAACCTTGAGTGAGTACCTGTGACCACCTAATCATACTCTGGTTTCATGTAAGAACATGTCCCCTTTTGTATGCACACCGATGGCACATGGACACAGGTTACGGCTGCACAGACTGGGCAGCACTTCAGCAACTGCCTGACATACTCAGAGCTGTGTGGGGGTCTCGGCCAGTGCTTTTGATGTGTGCATCTTCTTCATTCCTGCCACTGGGAATCTTCCTTACAAATAACGTGTTTCTGTGAGCGTCATCTGTTGTGGTTTAGTAGGAAGAGCAAGTGCAAAGGAAGAAATGGCAGCTTCCTTCTTCCCTCCCGTGTTCAGCCTCCGCAGCCTGAGAGGCACTGGTACTGTTAGACACAACCCTGACTTGGGGCTGCCAAGGACATGATGGTGTCACTGAAGTCACCAGCACTGACAAGCGGGGATGCAGGAGGATACTGAGGAGAAGCACTGTTTTGGCAAAGGATGCTACTAGAGAATATCATACCAGCATTTTAGCTCAGAACATTGGTGAAGTGTTTACACCTACATGGGGACCTGCCATCAAGTGAGTTACAAAACACTAGCAGTGCTCAGCCTTAAGCTGTAGTGATGCTTCTTTCCCCTTGGAAGCAAGAAATTATTGGAAAACACTCTGACTACAATACATATAGTAATCTGTCCCCATGCTCCCCTCCCTCTCAGGTCTGTCATCTCAAGAGTACGATGTGGAGGTCAGCTGAGTTCCTAGGAATGAAACCTGCTCGGATGTCCCTTTCCAGGCCAGTTTATTTGCTGACTGCAGCCAGGCTGCCTGTGCTCACGGTCCTTCTGAGGAGAAGCACACCAGAAGCCAGCCAGAGTGAGTCATCATTCATTCAGTGAGTTCAACCAGGAGAAGGAGAAGACATGACGAGCTGGCTCGACACCCCTCTCACTGCTCACAGGAGCTTCCTCCACTCGTCCTTGAGGGTATGGCTCAGAACCAGTCTGCAAAGGAAGGAAAGGTTGATAAATGGAAGAGGAAAATATGAATTGCACTAAAATCCATAAGATTTCACAACATGCAGGGAAACAGAATGAAGTGGGAAAGAAGGGAAAAGGCAGGGAGCATGGAAATCTAGGAAGCTAAGACAGACTTCTAATGCCCAAAGAAGCCAGAGGGAGTTTTGCCATGATCAGTGGCTGAGAAAGGATTATGCTGGGTGAGTGTGTCGCATCTGTGCAAAGGGCTTAGCCCTGATTTGGACCTCTGGAATATTATTGCACTGAAGGTGATAAATGTCGATTCAGAAGTGATCCTGAGCCAGCTTGGCTTGTGTAGCTGGGCCTCCAGATTGATGTGAACTGGAGCCAAATGTTATTGCCAGTGCATTGCCACTCAAAATGATACTTGTTCTGCTGTTATGAAATCTGCCTTGGAAGTGTTTTTTGGTTTTGTTTTTTTTTTTTTCTCTTTAAAGTCTTCTAATATTTATTTCACTTCAGTTTAACTCAGATGAGGAACAGGAAATAACTAATACAGAGATACGAACTTCAGTTTATTTCCCTCTTTTGTTTGCATAGGTATCCTACACTTACAGTAGAAAAAGGAATCTGGACATGATACACTGTAGCTGCTAATAAAAGGAATTTCTAAAATTAGTTGAATATTTAACAGACCAGTGTAGTAGGCAGAAATATTTTACTAGTTCCAGATCACTTTGGCAAAGAATGAAGACTGCTTTGTAATAGTATCAGAAATCCCATTAAAGATAAAATATATAAAAATGGATGATTTGCTAGCTAAGGAAAGCTTTGTGTCTTCATCATTAAAACCACAATTTAACTTGCAATGTACAGGATTTTTTTGCCCTCTGTATTCCTAGATGAACACATATATTATTGTACATTCTTAAAAGTAAACCAGCCATGATGCCAGTCTTCTTTGTGCAGGGTTTCAGCTTACTTTGGAAACTTCAGCATGATCTCAGGTGAACTATTTGATGTCAACATACTACTCAATAGAGGGAAAATGACAAAGTAGTATCCTCTGAATTTTAACATCTCAATCATTTGTAGAATTGTCCTAAACCAGAAAGTTACCAAAGCAGTGTTGCTAATAGACACATCCAGCAACAAACATTGAAGCAGGGTTGTTTGTGAGGAACTGAAGTATGGGATGATTTTCCTAAGCATTTTTGTAAGTACTTACTGTTAAAATGTACTACAAGAATAAGTAAGATCTAGTGGTGTGTTAAGTATAAACTGGCTATTGGGCTTCATTCCAGTTACTACCTATTTAAGTGTCACCAAGAAACAAGACAGCATGAAGGTATGAAAAGAAATAGATCCCTCTTTCTTTATTTTTATCTAATTAGAGTTCACAGCGGCATTTTTATCAAGATCCTTGATTGTTCTAAATTGAAACAGCCCTATTTATTTCAATGAAATATTATCTGAGAAATTGCTTTACTATTTGAAATGTGGATCAATCTCTGACTTATATTCATATTTTCAAAGCAAGGCACTCTTTGCTACTCACTGCAACATACAGGACCCAAAAAGGATTTTTATGGAGAGGGATCTTGCAGACAGAAATAGCTTTTGCTTGCTAACTTTATAGTGTACCTTATTGAGAGCACAAGCATGGTGAAAATCGTGGGAGAAACAGCTGCCTACTTGAATGCAGAAGTCCATTTCCAGCAATGCCGGTGAGAAGGGCTGTGTCCCAGGCTTATGCAAAAGTATGGTAAAGAATTGGGCCCAGGGGGCCAGATCTTCAGCTGAAAGGCAGGTAGCTAATTGAGTCCCGATTATAGAAGATCTGCCTCTCAGCCCTGGAAAGTGCTGACTGCAAATCTTTCAACCTGATTACAAAAGTCAGGTATCAGCAGTAAATACATGGCTAGACTTTCTGAGTTATAACGCATTTGGCGCTCTCTCGATCTTGGTAGATGCAGGCACGTAGGTGGTTTATTAGCCTTTTGTGATGCTGAAAATTTTGCCTTTATTTTTGGAAGGGCAGTCAGAATGCCTGGACTAGCTAAGAGTAATTTTGAAACTGGTTGTGCAATTTTGTGCACCAAGCCCTCAGCAGTGTGTGTGAGCAGGCATTGGACAGCCCTCCTCACTTCTCACCCTGTAAAGGAATAGGACTGGCAAGAGGTTTAAAACACAATTCCTGGTTTGTTTTCTTTTTTTCCCTTTTTTTTTTTTTAAACTTTAACCCACACTGGTGCCATGTAACTTCTTTTCCTATGCAAGGCAGGCTTCCTTAAGCACTTCCACTTGCTGTTCTAACCAGCCACTATCCAGAAATTTACATTAAATCAAGATTAACTTTGAAGCAAAGAACTACCTACGAGTTTAAAGTTATGCTGAGTGTTTCATAGGATTTGGACCCAATACATAAGAAGAAAGAAAGCACAATGTAATGAGTTAGACTGGCAAGCTGACTGCATTACCCTCTTAACCAGCGCTGCTGGTACTGCACTTCAAGCACAACAATCTTTGTCTGCATCACTGCCAAAATTGTATTTCATAATGTGTTAACTCCTTCATATTTTGCTGTGATGACATCTTCCTCTGTCAGCAAAACAATGCTGGAACTCCAACACATTCCCACTGGGTTTGGCTGGATAAAGCATTTGCTCCTTGCACCTTGCTGGATTCAGCAGGCTGCCAGTCTGCAATACCTCAATGTGCCTTTCCAAGACCAATCATTTTCCATCACACCCAGCCAGGAGTGAAGCAAGCACAAAACTGACAGTGGGGGCCATTACTAGGCTCTTAGGCTTGTGTTTTCACACCTGTGACACTTTAGTGTTTGTCTCTGAATCATACAGTGACTGAGGTACGCTCTCTTCGTGTAAGACAAGAAACCATCAAAAGGCGCCAGCAACAACTTTGTCCATGTTATTAAATCCATTCTTCCCTTCCAACAGCAGCCCACACAACTCAGAGTTATACAGTGTGCTGGAATTGTCCGAGACAAAGATTTCACCTGTAGATTTTACAGAAAAAGACCTGTTTTGAACCAGGCTGTGATTGTGAAAGAATGCAGAAGTAGGTCTACTCAGTGTCACTGGGATTCAGGCATCTGACCGCTCTGTAGGTCCTCATAATCTCATGCTGGATTATCTTGCTCTCCCTGTTACTGCAACCCTACTCTGCTGCCAGAGGAAAGCTCTGTGCTGAGCATGGCACAGCCCTTGCCACATGCCTTTAAGACAGTCCAGATTCAACACTTCATTGTGTCTGTCCATTGCTATTAGGTAACTGTTGTCAAGCTTCTACCTGAGCTTTATCTTTGCCTTGGAGATCTCATGGGTAGGGCTTGTTTTTCACATTACCTAGAATAACAAGTCCCAACCCTTTGGGTCCCTAAAAGTAATATGGAGTAACTAAAGTGTTTACCTCAGATTACATTAATCACATTAGGCCAATGCTGAGAGAGTGCTGAATACTTACACTTAGATTTATGTTTTCCCCTGTGGTGTTGAGTGACATCAGATGGTGCTTTCAGTAAGCACCAGGAATTTTCACCAGGCCAGCTCATGAAGTGGGGAGGGAAGCACACTGTGCATGACTGATGGTTGGTTTTTTTTTTCCCATAAGCAAAGTCCAGGCTGGAGTTTACATGCCAATTCTTTGGAGGTGCTGAGCAACCACAACTCCCACTGAGCAGCCATTCAGCACTCCTCAGCATCTGGCACGCTAGAATTTGCATGAATAAACAGTATAAGGATCTCAGAGTTGAGCCTGATGAGTCGTTTCAAAGTTGCAGATATTCAGCATCTTTCATTTGCTTCCTTAAGCAGGGCTCTACTTAAATCTGTATAAGGTTCTTGTAAAAGGGTGTGGACATGAGGAAGGAGGTCAGTGGGACGGTTTGTCATAACATTTTCATTTATTAGGTCCCAGCAGTTACCCTATTTATGCTGGGGAAAAATACGCAGTCTAGGCCCTTTAGGTATTTGAAATACAATGAAGTCTACACACTGTTTTCTGCTTTACCAGCACTAATCTCCATAGCCTTTAGGTACCAAGGCTGGGATCTATACTGACAAACTTTAGTAATCCAGAAACAAGATATCCACTCAAGCAAACTCTATTCATCCCCTCTAATGGGAGTGATTAGAGAAAGGCACAACAAGAGGGTGATTTGTGCCATCCTCAAAGAAGTGGATTGCCCTCTGGAGGTACCTGTTTCTTTCTACTGACTCTAGACACACTCTGGGTGACTGGGTTAGACTAGATCTGGCTTTTAAGCAATTACACGAGAAAGATTCCAGCCAAGTATTTCAGGATATCAGAAAACTCCTTGATAGGAATTCAGAACTTTGACTGCACTATTACTTTTACAAGACTACAATCTCTTAAATTTAGGAAGTGGGGAGGAAAGGTGAAGGGCTGAATGGCTTCATAATCTACTTTAATGCAGATGGATGAGGTGGTTGGTTACAACTTATATAAATGTTTTCTGGAGCAACAATGCTAACCAAAGCAGGTTCTGCCCCTTGGGTCCCCATTCACCTCTTCCTGCTTTGGTTCCATGGTTCACTGCCCATTTGCATTGCTGCAGCTCTTTGAAGGGCTGTGCTGAGAATGGGAATGTCACTGGAATGACATCAATTTTTTTGTTGGTTTTTTTGAGGTGAAGGAAGATATTTTTAAACCTGGATCATTTGAATGATTTGATTTCAGCACAGCTCAACAAACAGCTGCCTCAGCACAAATGCCCTGTAAGTGGTGGCATCTGGGCAGCAATGAGAAGCAGGGCCATTTGGCAAGAAACTCCTGAATCACCTTTGCTGCCAGAGGAAAAAATGGATCCACGCCCTTAGAGGCACATGAGCTACCCAGCGCCTTCACTGCCTCCTCTTGATCCGGCAGGAGAGCAAGGGTGTGAATTTGTTAGAAAGTGTGGGTCTTGGAGAGAGAAGCTGTGAAAATACAGGTTTCTTGCTTCTAGGGTTTCTGTAGCCTCAGAAAATGAGCAAGAAATTAAATTTAATTCCCATTTTTAGCTGGCTTGTTTAGAAACAACCCCCAGTGTTGACAAGAACAGGCATGATTAAAGAATGCTAGCTGGTTGCAAAGCAATCACAGAATCTGTAGGCTATGTTTGTCTGCCTCAAATGTCAAGTGTTACACTTCTGGCACTCAACACTTCCAGGCAGCGGAAACAAAGGGAGCACAACAGGTTATTTTTAAATGGTTTAAACTTTAGTTCAAGCATTTTGTTTTCATATTTTTATGCAGTCTAGCTCCTTCAGCATAACACCTGGCAGCTGTCACGTATATCACAACAATATTGTTTCAAAGCTAAGAGGCTGCTTATTTTGCATGGATCTTTTTTATCAGCGGGAATCAACAGAGTATTCTCCAAAATAATTGCTACAATTACTTGCCACAGAAATGCATAAGGTAGCAGACAAAATTATATGCACAGACAAGCTCCATCAGTCACAGAATTAGATATATCTCTCTCTTAATAGTGGTCAGTAACGAATTTTAAAAGTCCATTGGGAGGAAATGCCTTTCTTCAATAGATTATCACAATACTACAATTAACATTATGTGGATAATGTCTAATGCAGAGTCTCTTACATGATGATCTCAAAGAGATCAAATATACTTCAGAGGAAAACAGCCCAACTGGCTTATTTTGGTATAGGTTCCACACCCCTCCCATGGGACATGGAGGTCCAGACACCTGAACCTGCAGTGGAAACTGCATTAGAGTATGGTGTGGGAGAGCAGCTTTCTTCTCAGCATTACTTGGGACAAATGAAATACAATTCCCTTATATAAGTCACCTATTTTTTCATGACTCAAAGAAGAAAAGGCAGAAATAACATACTTGTGTAATATTTGACCCATTGCTGCACCACATTGGCCCAACTTTTGATTGAGAGTCATTAACTACACATTTGCATAAAACCTAGTCCTGCCACTGTCCTGGAAAATGAAGGAAACCCAAGAAGAGAGTCTTAAAAACAAGTTGATGTTAAGGCTGCATGATCAGAACAGTCTTTCCTGCATCTATCATTCTTCATTCCTCTCGGAGTGAAGGTTTCTTGGGACCTCCTGATCAATCAGCCTTCTACCATTTCTGTTTGCTTCCAGTCCTGCTGGAGAACTGTCTAGAAAAGGAAGGATCATATTGAGAGGCTGCAGGAGTGAGTGCTGGTCCCGTGGTACACGCTGGTCACCAGTGCCAGGAAGCTACTCATGACTACCAGTTCTTCCCTCTTCCTCCTACTGCTGCTTTGTCAGACAAATACATACGACTTCAGATTAACAAGTTAAATGTTCCAAGAACTTCTCCATGGCAGTAACCAATCTAATCCATGTTCTAGAAACTTTGCTATTAGCTTTCAGGGAGAAGAGGCAAAAACAGTAATGGTTTAATGTCCTGTCTGTCTCTGTCAGGCAGTCTTTCCTTTGACTAATATGGACTTTTGGATATCAAAACTTTTTCTTCCACTGCAAATGGCGCTTTTGTAAATCTAATGAGTGACACACATAGTTCAGACTGTGATTCACACTGGAACTCCATTCATTGGATCAGATAACAGAGCCAGCACAGCTTTGAGGTGTGTAGACATACACATCTCATGCTTGGAGGCTCATCCTGTGCTGCTCATATTGTGAGTGAGTGACTGACTTGGGCTCTTGTAAGTGTGCAGGGGGTGAGAGTGGTGTATGTGAGCTGTGGACACAGCTCAGCTCCTCTGAGAGACAAAACCAGTGGAGGTGCAGGACAAAAGGCTGGATTGTCAGCTAAAGCAACCTGTTGCCATTCCTTAAAGCCACCACAAAAGAGAAAAAGAAAGTCTTGGCCACAGTTACAACATTTTTTCCCTCATCAACTGTTGCTGCTACCACTTTTCCTTTGTGTGCTCATTTTTCCACGTCTCCAGTTGCCTGAATCTTCTCCTTACTGCAACCACAGCAACTGAAGCTGTTATCCAAGCTATGACTCTGCTCCGAAACTCCAAAATTGCTCAGTGAGTAGCACCGTGACTTCCCAGATGGATGTCTGTCACGTCAAATCTCACATTGTAATCTCTGCTTGCCCGTTAGCAACGCTGGCCTGCTTGCACAGCACTCAGCCAAACGATGAGCAAGATACTAAATCAAGCTTCCTTCTGTCCATCTCACACTGCTCCCATGTGAAGTCCAAGGAAGCTATGACAAATTCTGCTCTTGGAGCTTTGGATTCAATCACACTTATTGACCAGGTATTGACAGGGTATAGAGTACAGATTGCGGTCACCATCACCAGAGGCAAGCTTGGAACTGACCTGCATTTGGGCAGGCACCAGCTCAATTTTTTTAAAAGAAATTTATTTATTTTATCAAATTAAATTTTGAAATTGTGCATAAATATAAAAATGAATTTATTTTAAAAACAAATCTTTTGCCAGATGTTGAAGAGGCTCATCAGCACTGATGGGGAAATGACAGCTATATTTTCTCGGTAAGGCATTTTGTAACAGAATAAGTCATACAGCAAGTGTTTCATCATGAACAAAAACCACTTCTGTGTACAGAAGTGCTGAGCCAGGAGTGCTCTGAGTGACTGATCTGTATTTCGATCACCACCTTCAGTGGCTGAGATAGACTCAGGCAGATTTTATAGGGTGCTCTCTAAATTGAAAAGAGCAATGAGAAATTCAGATCACTTATCCTCCAGGATTGCGAGATCCTCATTCTCTGCTCAGTCAAAGGCATGATGTCTGTGTTTGACATGTGTAGCATGGCTTGAACATCACAGCACCTCTTGGCTGGCAGCCAGGGATAACAGGTTTTTTTAATTAGTCACTAGTCTCTTACTTAATGACCTGAAGATTATTGCAGAGATGCCAGGAATATATATCACCTGAAAAGAGATACAAGACTGAATCATCACCGTTTGATACGTCTGTCTCCCTTTTCTCAATTTCATCTTGGCGGCACATGCAGCCCCCCTGGCCATCATCTCCATTTTGGACACGCGGTAGGTGGGCACTGCAGGGTGCTGCAGTCCAGCCCCTCGCCTGCTCACAAGCCTGGAAAGCCTGCAAGTGGAATGATACACTATCCAAACATAGGGGCCCGGGCCCAGTGAACTAATTGCCACCACTGGGTCTTTCAATCAGATAGGCTGGCATTTAAACATTGATCTGTCTCTAATGGTTACAGGACTACCAGTGCTGCTTTCCAGAGGTGAGTGAATGGCTACACTGAAAGCCTGGGCTGTCTCAAGGCACTAAGATAACTAACCAAGTATTCCACAAACAGATGGTTTGTGTAGCTGTGACATACATCTATTGTAAAGTGATGTAAACCAGCAACAGTTCATCCGTGATTAAGAAATATTTTTTGTTTACATTCTATTTTCCTTTCCAAACACTTCCACAATGAGCAGAACGAGTGATGCTTGGAGGAGGTTGAATGGAGGTAGAATTCATTATTTAAATGAGCGAGTCACAGAAAGACAATGTGTAGGTGAGCCTGGCTTTGTATTAATTTCAACAGAAGAAATAATTTTGTCCAAACTGTCATTGTGGAGATCCTTTTACTAGTAATAGACTGAAAAAAAAAGAAATATCCATAAATCAGATGGTATCTATGACTCACCAGACAAATAGCAGAGCAGACTATTTGAGGTAAAACTTCAGGTGAAGTATTTGCCACTCATATTAATTATGAGAAACTGTTGTCTGAAAGCTGGTCTTAATGCATTGCCCTCACGACTCATCACTGCTGCCTCTGAATCACCCAGGTAATTCTCAAAATTAAGGGAGAGGGAGGTGTTAAAAAAGGAACAGTCAAGACTTTCCTGATTTCCTCTGCATGTGTTGCCAAACTGAGGGGAAAAAATGCACCTGAAGCACAAAGTCAAGATACAAAATGGAAATTTACAGGCAAAATTTGCCACCAACTGAACATCAGCCAGAGTGGCCACCGACATAGCTGCTATCACTGAGTCCCGACTCTCTGAGTCAAACTACAGAGAAGCAAAGGCAGTATTTCTTGACTGTTAACTGAGTTTCTTACATCTAGTATTTGCCCTATAGTTCAGGTACAGGCTGAATGCTTTTTTTTCCCCCAGGTGAAATTTAAGAGATGTTTAGGAAGAAGATTGAAACAGAGTTTGATTTGGGCTTCTATACCAGCAGATTCAATGGTCTCCCACAAAAAGCTCAGCTTCATGGAGGATAGATGACCCGTTTTCTCCAGTCAAACCTTGCAGATTTTTTAATGTTATAGAAATAAACCCATCAAATTTCTACCTAAGGAAAGGTAAAATACAGGTATATCAAGACCTAGATCGCAAATATCAAGCTGATTTTTGCTGTCTACATTCCTGGATCCTTCAATAGCACTAAACACACTTGTTGCAGGGAGCAGAGAGCCTTTGGAGCAGCAGCTGGTGTCTTGGAAGAGAGCTACCTGGGCCATGCCTGTGGCTGATGCTAACTTCTTGTTCTGCTCTGGGGGAAACTGAGGGAAGGCTGTGTCGGATGGGCCAGAGGGAATGGAGACCCTTTCTTAGCACCATTCCTGCAAGATCCATCCTTGCAAGACTGCCTTCTCTTAAGCAAGAAATCCCTCTTGGAGCAGCTCGTTTGAAGTGGGTACTAGTCTTCCTTACATGAGCAGATTGGCAAGACTGAGTTTCCAATTTGGTGAAGAGAAAATTATTCATTTGTGTTCTGCTGCCATGCTTGTGCAAACATTCCAGAGCAGCACTGTGCTAAAAAGTGGGACCATGCCTTTTATACCCTGATGGAAAAGTGGAGGTATGTGGGCAAAGAGCACAGCATAATCTCTTGGCCTTATTTTGGTTTTCAATGATCTTATTTTGTCCATATTGTCTGCATATTGACATAATAACCAATCAGCTAAAACTTAGCTAAATACTGACCTCTCTGATATGATTTAAAGCTGTCTCGTGGAAAAAAAAATTAAAGGATCACCAGCTGAAATTGAAGTATTCAGCAGCAGGGCAAAGAGAACTACAATACATGAATACAAAGAGAACTGTCCTTATGGTAATTCTGGCAGATGGCATAAGGTTGCAAGCAAGTAATAGAAAATTTTAAAACTAATGAAACAAGATTAGCATAGGCCATTCCATTAGTATTTCTCCTCCCAAACAGTTCAGTCCTGATTTTATTTTATATCCTCATGGAATTAAAGCACTGTACTTACGGCTGCAAAGGGAAATTAGATCAGGCTACTGTTCGTGGATGATTAACTTGCATTTCCTTTTGGACTAAATGTATGTGCTGGAGTCCTCTGGAGCCACAGACAGACTCTTTTCTTATGGGGAATTTGAGCAACGGAATACAGGGTCCAGTACTTCCTCTCAGGTGAAATAAACTGGGTAACCACAGACACAGACAAACCAAGACTTTCATGAACTCTCACAAATTTATATGGTTTCACCGCATGAGAGATGTTACCAACAAAACATGATTAGGGAAAGTTGCGGGACTCCAAGATCTGTTTCTCCCATGCACTGGAAAGGGCTCCTTGCTAATGTCTGTGTCACCCTTCACTAATACATCCCTCCCCATGGTGACAAGGCAGTTCATTGACACTATTCCTGCTCGCCGTGTTGTAATCATTTGCTGCTGGTTGTCATGTCCAGAGGCTCAGATCCCCCCAGCTTTAGACACAGAACAGAGCAGCTGGGTTGGGAACAATGTCACCTCACACTCAGCAGGCAGGTGGAAGAGGTGCCAAGTGAGAAGCAGCAGCAGCTGCTGAACTCTCTCTTACTGGAGATGCCTCTCATTCTCCGTCAGAGGCAGAAGCAGCCCGTGGCGACCACACTTCTGACTTAGGCACTCCCTGAAGAAGGATGAGGCTCTCTAATGCAGAGTTATCTATTTTGTTCATGCTGAATCATCTTCTTCTGTCCTTTCTTACACTAAGCGATCTGTATACCTGTGGGCTGCAACTCCTGTTGCCTTATCCCTACTGCTACACCCTCCTGCACTCGGGAGGAAATTATAGATGCATCAATACAATTTCTTAGAGTGAAACAACCCTTAAATAAAGTAAATATTGAGAATTAATAGGGGAACTGATCTCTTTTTGCTGCTGAAAAACAAGGAAATCCCTATTGGGGCATTCTGTTAAAATAGCCTGAAAATAAATTATATGTTGCTCTTATGATGACAGTCATGCAGATTCATATTAATATTATCAATAATTATACAGTTATTCAGAGTAATTTTGTTATTTGACTTTCAGGGGCTTATCACACAAAGGAACAAGGGCAGTGACCTGAGATCTCACATGAAAGGTAAAGACACATAAACTGTCTAACCAGCCACTTCACTATGCATGGAGAATAAAACCATTTTTATGCAAATACAATCCAAAATGTCTTTTTCCTTCACCTCCTTTCTATTTCATTAGTAAATAAATCATAAAGATGTCACTGGAGACCACATAGAAAGAGTAGAAATAAGAGCTTTCTGCATTTGTCTATTTTTAATTTCAAAAGGTATTCTGAATTAAAAACACAAAGAGAGGGGGAAAAAAGCACAGTGCTCTTCACATGCCAGATTTCCCAGGAGTACAGACAACCTCTATGTCCTTTTGTAATAACACAACAAATTTTGAAAAACAAACACAAATAGATGAAAATTAAACTATGATCCATAAACTTAATTGAGATTCACAGTGTCCAATGGTCTTCAAATTCAAATTACTACCAGACAGTGAATCTTTCTGCCTAATTTATTCAACTAAAGTGTAGATGATAACTTCTTCCCTCTCCCTTTTTATTTTTTTAATGAAGATATTCTTCAGTCATAGTGCTGGAAGTTCTGCACATAAAAGCTGAATAATAATTTGCCATTTTTCATAGATGCTCCATATCATGTACAGTGCTGAGAGTACAGTGCAGAAAGTGAGCATGGAAAACCAAGCATTTTTGTGTTGAAGAACAGATCAAAATTTAATTTGTCTGTCATTTGAGCAAATACCCAAAGGTAAATACAGTTGTTTTGTTTCAGAGGTTTTCGGTCTTCAGTAAATAACATTAAATATCCCAGTCATAATACAGAATTCTCTGTAGGTCAGTCATATCACACTGAAAATTGAACACGCATGTATGTCTTACCTAAGCAGGGCATGAATTTGGAGCTGGAAGAACTGAGTCATGGATCTTGTCTACCGAAAAAGGGGTTTCTCCAGAAGAGGTGTTATGGACTAGTTAAGGTATAGATTACAGTGTTTGTATTTGGGACAACTTCACTTGGTAGTGAAGTTCTTAGTCCTTGATCTTGTGGATATTTCAGCTCTTAATGTGACCTAAGGAAAAAAAGCCTTTGTCTCAACTGGTTGCGATTCCTGCAAAAGCTGCATTTCAGGGCCGTGATTGGTACTCCATGCTCACTGGGAATGTGGGAGACATAGCTTTGAATACCTGTGGGGACCTGAAGGGAATGTGGGGTGTGCTGTGTGAGCTGATGTGTCAGAGGACCCTTTCTGCTATCTCCATGGGGACCTGTGGGGAGTGGGGCTCGAGCCATCCACCCAAGAGAGCACAGGTGATTTGCTTGCCGTGGTAATCCTGGTAGCAGGATTATTCAGTGGATTTGTTTTCCTGACCTTTACCCTTCTGATGGCAATCATTACTCTCCAGCTCTTCCTCCCCTACTTGTTGGACTGAACAAGCTTGGTGTTCTTCACATCTGTCAACCAACAGGTTCTCCATCCTGCCGGTCATCTGGACAGCAACTGAAATGTAAGCCCATGTATCTGCAAGAGTAAATGTCTCTTTTCATTTTGAACCAGGGAGATGCAAGGTTTAACCATGCAGGAGTAAGCTTGAAGGGTGGCATTTGTGAAGAGGAAGAAATGTTTTAGGCAGCTCGTATTGTGAACTAGCATGATGTTTTTGGATGGGAAGAAAGGGAAAAAAATCCTTTAAAGCTACGTAGGAACATCACCAGATACACTATTTGAACTGTTAGTTAATGGTAAAATGAAATATTTCCTACCCATGAAAGTACAAATCATGTATTGAATCAGTTTCCAAAGATGATGTAGTATGATAAGAAATGCCAAAAGTGTTATGCAGAATGCTAACTCCTGTGAGAAAATAAGAAGAGTGCTTCACCAGTGTTGTCATCACATGAACTAGTCATTATCACTATGTTCTGTGAAAAAGCTCTGTTTCCACAGCACTTTTCCATGATATACTTTAATTAGAGGAAGGGAGTAAATACAGTGGTGTGAAGAACATCAGCTGGGGTTTAAAAAAAAATAAAGGAATACAGCATTTTAGAGTGGGTTGTGTAAAACCACATGCAGGAAAAACACAAAGTTGAAGTTCACATACTTGAAAATGATCACTGCCACACAACAGCAGCCATTTTCTTCGTGACATAGACACATCTCAGCTCAGATCCTTAAATCTGACCACAGCATCATCTCACAGCATCACCCTCACTTGGTCACTCTGCTTTTTCTATTCTTCTGCACTTTCTGCTTCTTTAGCTTTCCTATCCCTTGCTCTGTCTCCAGCCCAGTGGCAATCCCATCCTCAGCTGTTTTCCCTGCTCCTTTCTCCCCCATCACCAGAACCATGAGCTACTCTTCTCAACATCCTCCTCCTCCTCCTCCCAAAATGTCAGTGTCACCAATGATCTGGGAAAATAGCGAGATGCA
Organism: Edolisoma coerulescens; assembly: GCA_013397115.1. NCBI lineage: Eukaryota > Metazoa > Chordata > Aves > Passeriformes > Campephagidae > Edolisoma > Edolisoma coerulescens. Next base: position 1,533,663 of record VWZW01002478.1, on the reverse strand, counting down.
GCACCCTCAAACTCACACGCCAACAGGAACTGACATCTTTCCTATGTGCCTGTTTTTGCTCCTGGTACTCAATGGAGAAAGCTGGGTACCAGACTGCTGTTGTTTTTCAGACAGCTGCCCACATCAAATGTAAGTTTTGTTCCTTTTCTTGTTGTTGGGGCTGAGGGACGCAGACCACACTTAGGCAAGCTCCCAGGAAATTAACCTAGTACAGAGTAAGTACTATGGTGAGGTTAGGCTGCCTGGTCATCAGTGTAACTGATAAGAAGAAACAGCACCAATAAATTTCACTGTGAATTTACTTTTTGCCAGCTCATTTCGAATATACTTAAGAAGACAATGTCATAGTAGATTTGATAATTTTAACGTACTTTTGATTTTAATTCCACTCAAATATTCTCAAATCAAACCTTGACTTGAAAAATAGCCACCGAAATTTGGTGGTCAAAGGTTGCTTTTATTAAGAAAGTCAGAGAAGTCAGCCACCAAATTCAAGTGTCACTGACTGAAACCTCTAGCAGAAGATAAGTGCACCTTTTATCATATCTCTGTGAACTTCTTCTCCTAACTTTGTGCCTGGCACATGATTGTTAATCTATTGTCATACAGTCTGTAATTGTTGACTATACTGCTGTTTGTGTATGCTATGTAGTCATCTCCGGACTTAAAGGAAACAGCATGAAATACTTACTACCCACTTGTGCTTTCTCTCTCTCTCACACACACACACACACACACATAATCTCTCATCGCACACATATAGGTAATTGCTTTGTTAAAACATGCACCTGGAACCTGTGAATTATGATGGTCTGATTTACAGAGTGTTGCTCATGGGCTGGTCACCAGACACTGGAGCAGGAGCTGGTGTAGTGTGCAAATCCTTGCATGGCTCCCTCCACTCTGTTCCTTGTATCTTTGGCCCATGTGGAGTTTGTATACATGTGCTGAAGGAGGATTATTCAAATTCAGGTTATACCAACTCTAAAACTGTATTTACAAGGAAAACATCCTCCTGTACTCAACACATCAATATCTGTTATCCCATCATGCTGCTGAGTGTCTAACACTGAACTGAAATGTATTATCTTCATGCTCTCCTTTAGTCAAGTCTCAAGAATCCTTGGAGCAAACCCTCTGCCACAGATCTGAACCCAGGAAATCACACTGCTTACTGAGAGTCAATCAAACACACAAGAAGGCTCTGGGTGTTTGCATAGCTTCATGTTCACATGGGGAAGCACTCCAGGTGCAGCCACAGAGCTGCAGAAGGCAAAGCCAAGCCATAGCTGCTCAACCAGCCATGGTAGGACAGCACATACACAGACTTTCAGCAAGTGATGAGAGTAATCTCATGCATAGGATTTCTCTGCCACTAACACATGCAAATATCTGATGTGCAGAGACATCACCAGCCTCTCCACAACAGCTCCTGTGCATGAGTAATTTGGATAACAGCTGGCACAAGCAAGGTGCACTGGCAGGTAAGCACAAGCAACCACCAGCATGCTGCTCTGAAACTATAGAGTCAGCCTGTCACACACTAAAACCATCTATAAATCCAGTGGATTTGCTGAAATGACAATTTGTGCTGTTTTCATATTTTTGAAATTATTATTATTCTTTAGCATGCAGAGGAAAATGAAGTCACATTTTCCTTAACAGTTGCTGTTCCCGCCTTGCTGCACGTCACAGCCCTCTGGGGTGACTTCGGAAGCACTGACCTTGGGTGTCGCTGCAGTGGTTTTATTTTCCTTACCACTCCCTGGTGCACTCTCCTCGATTGTTGCTGCTGTCGGGGCTTCTGCCTTCTTAGCACTTGTTTCCAGAGAAACAGGAGTCCCTACTTTCCCCAGCCCACTCACCGGGGTTGAGCTTGGACTGCTTGGTTGCCGTGACTGGGACTTATACCAGCTAGGGTAAAACAAGGGATCGATGGTGTCTGCTGTGGCCGGCACTTGAGTGTCAGACTCGGGAGTCTGCTGAGAACCACTTGGTGTCACAACAACATCCTTAATCAGGACAGATAAAGAGAAGAACAAGCAGAGTGCACCACATTACCTTCCTGCAGTAGTCACATTGTGCTGCATGTTGTGTTTGTTACATATCACTGCAAGGCATAGATTTGTCCTACTATATGATCTGAAAGAATTGCAATCAAACTGTGAAGCAAAAGCAACTATCACTTGAGTAACACAGACATGGGAAAGAAAATAAATGAACCCAAAAATAGAACAGGAGGGTAGAACTAGCTAGGAAGGGGGTGCTAACTGAGAAGGGAGTGAGAAAGGGGTTCCTTAATTCAGATAAACCCTCGATTCAATTCAATTCAATTCTAAAAGCTTAAGAAATTCTGCATAAGAGCCTCACGAACCCATATCAGCCATGAATGACAGGTGTAGGTACCTTCAAATGGCTTGTTGGGTTTTAGGGTAAGAACAACATGTTTGTCAATGAGTCTGTTGATATGAGCAGTCAGAATAAGGAGAGAAGCATTTGCCCACCAGCCTTGCCACCAATGCTGTAAGCCAAGCACTGTTGCTCTGCCAGAAAGAGGAGCAGCCAGATGAACTGCACCTCTCTACCTGCATCAGGCTCTCAGGGTTCCTACACACAGAGCCTGCTTTCACCTCAGCATTTCTGCTTTGCCTTTTTACACCAGAAAGGAAAAATTGAAATACAGGTATCCCCCACACCACAACACCCACATGGCCATGTCTGACTCCATGCCTGACTACTATCTCCTAATGGCATTTTACAATTGCTAAAGCAGCATGTTGTACCTTTCTCACTTTAAGCCTTAGAAATTTGAGAATTCATGTTGATGGGCAGAATTGCTTATGTCTAGTTCTTGTTTGCATAAAACCCTACATCAGTTAGGGAACACAAGTTTAGTTAAGGCAGTGCAAATCTTCAAATTTTGATTAAATCAATAAAGCCTGATTTAAGAACATCTTCACACGACTGGTGAAAACTCACACATGTTTTTAGATCAAAGAAAGAATGAATCTATAGTATTTATTTTCACTTGTTTTATGTGGGGAGCTTGCTACAATCAAAGATCCTTTGTGTGCTTTCTTGTTTTCACATAGGCCTCCTCAAATAAATTCACAGCAGCCTTTACCCCCTCAGCAACTTCATTGAGTAAATTGTGTAAGAGGAGAATTTGCTAAGTTAATGGTATACAAGGCAAACTAAATAGCACACGAAGTATATTTTTTTAATGTACATCTTTTAGAATATGCAGCAATTATGGTCTCATTCTAATCACATTCTCTGAGAAAAGTGTTGACCTCAAATATTCACACCCTGAACCTATTTGCAGTTAGGTTGTAAGAGGTAGTTTCCTCTCCTGTTTGGTGTATGATATTCCTGCATCTACCTAGACATATCTCAAAGATGTTCAGAGCAGAAGGCAGCAAGTGCCATTCACAGAAAACAGATTAGAAGTATAATCTAAAAACTGGTGGTGGAAAGCTTCTAAAATCCAGAAGGGATGCCAAATTCTCTTAGTATAAATATTTTAACAATCATCTCATTTATAACAGTTAGTCTGAGTTAAATCACAGCAAGCAGAACATTCATTTTAATGCACTTAACTCCCACATGGAGTCTTTTTTATTTATAACTTATGTATCCCATATATATCTTAATTCATCTAACAGCTAATTTTTTGCTAATCAAGTGATACATGCACAGGTCAAAGCAAAGTTGCATATATGTGTACAAGGGCAATAAGTAATTTTGCCTGCAGTGCATCAACTCCCTTATCCCTGCTCCTGACTTATGGTGCCAACAGGAGAGAGGGGAGCATTTTCTGGCTCTGCCAGGTGCACTCAGCATAGCTGGCAGGGCAGCAGGGCAGCAAAGACATTTACCTGACCAGCTGGGGCAGCCAGCACTGGTGCTGGAGTGGGTTCAGCCAGGGGCTCTACCCCTGCACTCTGTGCTTCAGGGTCCTGCTGAGGTGGCTGTGGTGCTCTCTCTGCCCCTTCCTCTTCTACCTCTTCCTTCTCTTCCTCCTCTCCTGATGACTCTGTGTGGACTTCACCCAAGCCTTCACCATCCTCTGTCTCCTCCTCTTCTTCTTCTCCCTCCTCCTCTGATAGGACATGTGTAAAAGGACAGGTTGAGCACCAAGTGAAGATGGCTTCAGTCTTTACATAACTAAAAAGCCATTTGCAATTGCATGGCAAAGTCACTGACAATCTGCTGCCTGGCAGAGATGGTGTTGGTGAGGAGCCTGCTCCCACCAGCCTGGACTCGGCACTACCATGGAGCTGCCAGCAGAAGCTTTGGGGCAAGGACGATGCTGAACATACATGCTGGTTAAAATCTTAAGCTGGCCCTTTCCATGGGAAGGAGGACAGAAAGTCCTGTCAACGCAGTTGTCCTCGTGAGGGATGTGCAGCACAGCCCTTCACATTTTGGGGAGAGGCCACCTGGGATCTGGCACAATCTGTCATGATAAAAGTCCTTCTTCCAATTCTAGGTATATGTTTGCTCTAATGCCATTGAAGCTGTCATCATAATTCTTTACCAGGTCAGTGCTTCGCAATGCATGACTGGAGGTTTGAGATACCAACATGCCCAAACCAGACTGTCAAACTAGGTCACACCATTGCTTTTGTGCCATCTGACACATCCTGTGGTCTGCAGTCGTGGCTCACATTGTTTCCAGAGGAAGGCCTCTAGCACTGGATTTTCTTTTGTATAATCTCACTAGTTATCCTAAGAAATGTTGGATGTTGTTCAGGGCCATCTTAGCACTTCAGAGAAATAAACCTAGATTTGAGTATAATTGATACATAATGCTCTGGTTACATTCTGGGATAGAGAGAAATATTTGATTCAAGGTTCCCTACTCAGAATCATGTGAATCACACACAGCTGCTATATAAGAAAGAAATTTTGGTGAAATAAATTACATACCTCTGTCAAAATCAATTTCTCGTATTATTTTTTCTTCTCTACTGAGGTTCACCGTGAATTGGTTCATATTTTCATACCCATCCTCTATTTTTTCCATTTGAAATCCTTTAGAAGCTTCAGTAATTCTAAAATGGAGATTGGTTATTGGCATTGGATTTGAAGATAAATGTATAAGTTGTAAGTGATTATAAAAAACAGGAGTCTCAAGCTTAAATACTTACTTTTGTAGCAATGTTTTGGCATTCTGTGGAAACAAAAAAGAAATAACTGACTTCTTAAATGATTCTATTTTTTCAGCGATTTTATGCATTGAGAAATAATTCTTACACAGGCAGCTTCTAAAAGCACTAATAAGGATTTCATAAGTGACAGCCATGACATCTATGAATGAGACGAAATTTGGATGGTAATTAGTATACAGCTGAGTAAACCTTTCAGTTCTTCGAAGATGTTTTAATTAAAATGTGAATATGATGGGAAATATCCACAATTGGTAAAATAAAAACCCAAATGGAAATATTTTTCCTCGTTTTCGGCTGTGTTTGTGGTGAAAAGCATTTGGTCTGTTACCCTCTTTAGTTACAGTAATTACATCTTTGACTATCCATAAGGGCATCCTTTTGGAGAGACAAAATTCTATTTGTCTCAGAAGAATATTGTACTCTTCAAAGGCAATTCTTTGATGAAAGTAAGTGGGGGTTGTTTTATTTTGTTTTTATTTGTTTGTGGGTTTTTTTGTTCTCTTTTGTTTGGTTTGGTAGAAAATACCCTTCCAGCCTTTAATATAGAGGAATTGTAAACTTGCAAGACAGAAATTCTACACCAGTGAATTAATTGGACAGGCTGCTAATGGTTCCCTACTCATCTCTCTTAAATTTATAGCAAGAAAACAGAAGAAAAAAATTAATTAAAGGCATAAAAATGTAACTTAGCACATAAGTTATTGAAAAGTTAATAATTTTGTCAATTTGCAAGTGAAACGTATAATTCTCAGAAGTTCATGTACACCTGAACATATTGTCCCACCATGATATTGGTGGGAAAATAAAGATTAGCTGGAAAATGTTTAAATTCCTGTTTCTTCTACGGGGACCAGAAATTCATACACAGGATAGTATATTTTGGTGCAAATAGCAAATACTCATGTTCTTGATTTGGATACTCTTCACAAGAAGAGTAGTTATTTGTCTGAGTTGATTCAAGTGTTTAAAAATGAGTTTGTATAAATGTTCACGTGAAGATAACCAAACTCTGAATGGGCCTACAATTGAGAAATGCTTAAATAATACATCAATAAACACATCAGTCTTTTTCTATCTGTATTTATAGACTTTATACCTGCAAAAACACTGCCATTTCTGGTTCTTCCATGAACTGGATTCCTGATTCAACCAGTTTTGACACAGCTTCCAAGTGATCCGCATACTTCTTCATCAGGGAGCGGACATGTTCCAGTTTCTCCTCTTGGGTTCTAGTGATTATTTGTGTCATCTCATTTTTTCTTTCTTCCAGTACAGAATAGAGATAATCAAATTTTTCACACAACTGTTCTTTCTGTCGTCTGCAGCATTCCTGTGAATCATTTGGTTTATGTTAAACATGTTATGTTCTTAAAAGGGTTTCTATTTTTACAGTTACTTGGAAACATTTTCATCAAAGAAATTCCTCTTTCTGAACAGTGCAAAGGATTCTGAATGACCCCAGAGACTTTTATAATTTTCAAAGTCCAAGCTGTTGGAACAAAAGTTTAAAAACCCTTCTCAAACTGTGTTTCAAGCCACTTAAAGCCCCCAAACAGGTTATTGTATAACTTGTGAGTCTGCTAAAAAAAGTAAAAAGGTATTTATGATGTCTGTAGAGATACATCAAAGTCTGCAGAAAAAGTAAAAGCTCCCACTGTATTAGCAGCTGGGTTCATTTGCGTGAACAGAATGGTTTTAAAAGGAACGAGCATCTCAAACAGCTCTGGAGAATTTTCTTTTTCTACCAGAGTACCTGGAACAATCCTCACTGGGCTTGATTTTCACATACACCCTCTTATACTCTATTTGGACAAGAGGTGTCCATTATAGTCCATTTACTGTGCACTGAATGAGGTAGAGGTTCTGCAAAGAAAATGGTGTGTGACAGAAGCACAAAGACAAGAAGGAGGAATTAGATTCCAACTGTATGTTCAGGCACTGATTTTCACATCATTTTTTGAGACACTGCTATTGTCCCTCCAACCAGACAACAGCATCTTTCACTGAGTTAGGAGGATGGGTTTGATGACTGCTGCATTGAGCGCTCTCTAAAGAGAACAAACTGCACTTGTAAAGGAGGATTTATGGGGAGGAAATGGAAGACAGATTATATATCATGTCTGAGGTCTACCAAATAGAAGTACTTGAGTCATCTGGGTGCCCCAGGGCATAACCTTATTGTGGTTAGACCTTGTTGTGGATGGTGGTGATTATTTAAATCTCTTTCCTAGGAACTGAGGCTGAATCGATTCCTCATCTTTGTCCCTTGAGGCATAATGCTGAGAATCTGGCAGCACAGGATTATTAACAGTCCCACAGTACTTTTGGAAGTGATAAGACTTATTATTCAGAGCACTTGGCCAGAGAGAATCCCACTTTTTTCTTGACTTCCAGCCAGAGCTCATTCCTATGAGTGGTGATAGTCTGCTCTGTATCATTTAAAGGAGAAAACCTTTCAAAGATGTACATTCGGCTAAAAATCACTGTCTACACGGGGGTGGAGAGGGGATTGAATGCACATCTTGATGCATTGACCCAAGAATCCACTTTGCTACCCAATGAGGAGGGCTAGGCTAAACAGGCACTCCTTATTTAAATCTCCTTGCAGGGGGTGCAGGCATGTCCTGCCCTTCTTGGGAGTCCTTGTCACTTCCCAGGAATTCCTGATAAGTGCCATTACAGGGTGGGGTTAAGGAAGTTTTCAAACAAAGTGAGTCATGGTTTCTGGGTGTCCTTATATGTTCAGACCTCAAATAATCTTCTCTTCTTCCTCTCCTCTCCTAGCTTTGTCTCCATGAAATGTCATTCAGATCACTTGTAAAACAACCTTAATTTCAAGACAGGTGTGTGCTATCTTTGTCATTTGACACGGGACAAGTGTTAGGGGAAGAAGAGCGAGCAAGTGATAGCAGGGTGCCCTGAGAGATCCTTCCCTAACTTTAAGCACTAATAGATAATATTTCCTGCCAGCAGATATTACAGAGTTGTGAATCTCAAGAGTGAGAGTGAAAAACAGTTCTAACTGCAAATGCTGAAATATTTCTGAAATATTCTTGGTCTGCATAAAAAGTTCCCATATGAAGTCTGCCTGATGGAATTACTCTAATCAGATTCTGTGTAATGAAAAAGGTTAAAAAATACATGACTTTGCATTCTAAAAAGTTCTCAGCCTTTTTGTTTTTTAAAGCACAGCTGTATCAAAAAGAAAGGAGTCCTTGCTGCTGAGCATGAGTCTCACTGCTTGTTCCAAAGGACATGTATTGACTGGCCTGTGCTTTTAGCATTTGAAAAAAACCTGTAATTTTTCCTTTGTTATTAGACTCATTTACAGAGCTAAACAGAACTTAATTATTTATTATAGTTTTCCAGTATTTAGCATCTTATATTCCTTTCTCAATTTTCAGTACACTATGTGAATTAGCTCTACCTTTCAATCAGTTAAAAGCTTTTTTTTTTTTTTTCTTTTCTGGTTTTTAGGGTTGGATAGGAGCAGTAGCTAAATGTAGAGCTGTAGGCTATGACTTATTCCAGCTAAAAGGAAAATGATCATGTATTTTCTGCTAAAGCAGATATTTATTGTTCTCTGCAAAGTGTTAAGCAGAAAGAAGAGACAATCCTGGATTGTGTTATTTCCATGTGTGAACATTTCTGAGTTCCAGCTGTAGCTTCTCATCTTTTAGGACAAACTGATGTCAATTCAGACAAAGCCATTGCATAGTAGGAAATGTGATTTGCTTGAATTGTAACATGGAGGTGCCAAGGTAAACTCTAAGATCTATTTTCTGCAATCTTTGACTTTAAAGGTGAAAAGCCTGATAAAACATCTGAAAGTAAAATGGCTGCACTTTCTTTGGGCTTTGACTTTAAAGGTTAGATTTTAAACTGAGCGGATGACTCTGAGGAAGCTAGTTTCAGAAACTGTTGTATTTTTTAAGGTATTTTTAGCACAGTGTTTTCTCCATACTTCAGACTAGGTGTTTGAAGATTGGTTTCTGGTTCAGCTAGTTCAACTTAAATGAATGTAAGCTTTTGCTTTTGTATAATTCAAATTTCTGCAGTTAACCTACTTGAAAGGCTTGTTTCTGTCTGCGAAGTCCTGATAGCAGCAATTTCATCCTTACGGCATGAAGGCTTCCTGACTACAAAGTTCTGACTGCCATTAATGTGCTCTCTCTTTTACTTGGGCCAATGGTTTTGTGTTCTTTGAAACAAACTCAGACATTTTCCGTTCCTTCTTGCTTGGAATTCTGTACATAGATCGTGTAATTGTTTTTTCTTACTAATTAGAATCTATACATCTTGGGTTAACTTCTTTTTCCTTACCATTTCTCTTTTCTGCTCCATCTCTGAAGGGTCAATATAATTCTAATTGGGCTAAGAGGGATGCGGCTCCTTCACTAGATGCTTCATCAGACTCTGATCACAAAATCAATTCATATGAGCTCCTTTCAGCCTATTGCTCTGTGATGCTCAGATTGGTCAAAGTTGATGTTTTTATTTGCTTTGCTGATGCAAAGCTCTCAAAGGAAATGAAAGCAACTTCTCCTATTGAATAACACAAAACTAATTCCAACTCTTTCAGAGCGAGGCCTTTACCAGAAAGTCCAGTAGGAACCCAAACTCTTCTCTCCCATGAGCAACAAAACAAGACTCCTTAAAGCACAACATATTAAAACATTACTTCTGTGCAGAAGGCAAACCAACCAAATACAGAGCAAATACTGACATACCTGTGAACCATGCTGTGCCTACCCTGTGGCTAAGACTAAGGCTTTGTTCACTGGACCCATCAGACTTGAGATTAGTACTGGTCTTTTACAGCTCTAGAATCTGATCTTAGATGTTAAATGAGCTGGGAGTTGATGGCATTTTGGTGGATCTGCTTTTAACTTCAGTAAGATCCTATTCCACTAAGAATATTGAGCAAGACTTGCTGATATGGATTATCCTTACTCTTTTATCCTCCACCATACAGCAAATGTCAGAGGTGGTGAGCAGGTTGTATCCTTTGGTTGAGGCAGTACATCTTGATAATGTACAAAGCCACGAGGAATGGTTTAGTGAAACCATGTGGGAATGCATTTGGGTAAAGTGAGGTCTGTTAAAGAATGATCATTACCAGAAGTTTAAAAGATGCAACGTCACACTGAAATAACTGCATTTAAAGAGGTGGTACCTACCTCAACCGTCTTGCAGGTCTCCTCCAGCTGCGTGACAATCCCTTGCACTCTGTCATTGCTCCCCACCAGGACTGCAATGCCATCACTCAGCTCAGACTAGGCAGTAAGGGGAGAGCAAGCAGAAGGGTGTTAGGTGCTGTCACACTTCAGGGTGACACATCTAACAGTGGGGACCAAGAGACAAATAAGCGATACCCAGGATATTACTTCATCTTTCCACCAGAACTGAGAAAAATAGGAGCTTTATGTGCACACAAGATTATACTTTGACATTTGTTTCCTCCTGCAACACACTATGAAAACACTGACATTTTGGAACTTTTAACGGAGAAGAAACTGTGGTTTGGAAAGAAGGAAGCACTTTGTTCTAGGAGGTTCTACTAGATCGTTTTGTCTGAAGTGCTGTTTCAACAGGCCCCAAACATTTCCTTTGGGTTTGTTGAGAGAAAAGACTTTGTCTCTTGAGGGGTTGTTTTTTCATTGTCTGGGTCTAGCCACACCACTAGTATTTCCCTGAGGACTGTAGCTCTTGGCCTTGGAATGGAGAAGAGGTGTTCCATGGGCCTGGAGGGACCAAGGTGTTACAGAGTCCCTGGCATGTGGGCAGTGGGCTTGGGTTTGTGGTGAGAGGGGACAGGAGAAAAGGAGGAGAAAAAGGTGGAGGCTGAGCGACTGACACGAGGGAAATGGGTGGAGGGAGAAAATAAACCGAGTGTGGGGATGGAGATGATTGTGAGGTATCCCTAAGAGAGAGAAGAAGCCACTTCTAGGGAACTTGGGGAGGGTGCTGGGAGTGCAAGGGGCCCTTGGCACACTGCTGTAGTAACAAAGACAACTGTGTTCATGGCCTCCACAGCTCTGTACAGGATCCTTTGAGGCCTTCACAACTCTGTAAAGGCTCCTTTGAAGCATGCATCCTGCAGCCTCCAGGTTACACCTCCCATCTTGGGCATGACAGCCCCTTTCCACGGGTGCTCTGGGAAGGAAAACACAGCTTGCAAATCTCCATGCAAAATGAGTGATTTGGGGCATGGATTCAGTCCAAGAAACTTCTCCTCCTTCTCCCACCTTTTTTTGATTGAAAAGGATGTTTGTAACTACTTCCCTAAAGCGACTCCTCATTTGTAGTTTACACACACATGCATCTGTGTGACAAAGTTGGAGGCTGGGATTGCAAACTTGGCCTGTCTGATTGCTTGCCCCACTGGGGCCCTCCAGAAAAATGAGCTGTTTATCTCAGGAGGATAACCCAGTGAGTCAGGTTTTAAATTAATACTGTATTAAAAATAAACAAGTCTTTTACTGGTGACAGCAAGGGCAGAAGATGTTAAGTACATCCTGTGCTGCCAACTATTGAATATTCCCTCATTCACTTGCAGGAGGAGGTTTTTCACTTAACTTTTCTTAAAAATGGGATGCTTAAATGTAAAAATGCCTGATAAGTTACTATTTGATTTGAAATGGTCTGTTCTCTTTCCAGTTCCTAGTGTTGGAAATCCCACTTGTTTGTCTGATCTAAAAGCACTGAAAAAAAAGGGATTAGGAACTCAAAAGAGAGATTCTCAGCTCCACATCAAAATTGGGACACTGTAATATCTTTCTGTGTGATCTCTCATAAATTTATTTTCCTATATTTCTAAACAGTTCCTACAGATTTATAAGAGCCTTTCAGTCACACACAGGAGTGGCAAAGGCACCCCCAGACCCTTTTGGAAACTCACAGGAAGCTCATGGGGACACTTTCCTGTTGATAGTCATGTCAGTTTCTTCGAGGACTTTGAGAAACAAGAAGATATTTACCTTCTGTTGCTGGTAAACATTTGTGAGAGGAGCAACCTGACAGTCTTTGTGGGCACCAAAGATTTTGCACAAAGAGCAGGTGGGCATTTCACAGTTCAAACAATAAATATTAATTCTCTCATCTTCGTGCTCTTCACACATTGGCTGGTCACACTTCCTTTCAGGTCTGCAAAAGAAAACAAGTTTAAAACAAACATGGTGCTCATGAGTTTCTGATAACAACACTTAGGGGAGTAGCATGAAATATGGTACATTTGTATAGCAGCATCCAAGGCTGACTGAATACACAGCGTAGACTTAAACCTGACACATGGGATGACTTAAAGAGACAGTGGTACAGTTTAATGTCCTGACACAGTATGATGGGATGACAATATAGGAACATGACTTCATATGGGGATTCCCATACGAATGAGGAATGTGAGTGGGAGTGTGACAGAATCCTCGCTCATATTTAAAAATTTAAATAACCTCACTAAGCCTGGACTCAGACTACTCATGTATTTTAATTAGCATGTTATCTAACATCTGTCTGAAATATGAAACATATGTAATTTCTTTCTGGTTCATCATGCAAATTGTTGTGCACTTGGCTTAATGCAGCAAAGCTCTTATGCAGGGGACTGATTTTAAGCAAGAGTTGTAGATACTAATGAACCTTTAGGCCTGTAACTCTAAATCTCTGCTGATGAGCTTTGTGAGACCCTGGTCAGGACTGTCAGTATCAAACAGCACTGGGTCCTTACAGCCTTTACATTAGGCCAGCAACTAAAACAAGGTGTCACACAAATTAATTTCAGCCAGGTGGCACATGTCTAACTTTACAGTGTCTAACGTTTTAGCAGCAGTTTACTCAGCTGTACCCAGCAGAAAGGGCACGAGCTACACAAGTGTTCCTTTCCTGTGCTAAGCCAGGAACTGTTGCCACATTATAGCTCAGTCTGATTTCCTCTTCACCAAAATGATTTAGCTGTATACACACAAGTCTACACAACCTGCTATCTTAGGAACTAATTTCGTTGTAGCTTCCTTCAAACGAGCCACTTAACTGACATTCCCAGTGCAAGTGACAGCTCTGGCCTGGTGCGTGTGGGCAGGGTGGCGCTTTCCTGAGCCCACACTTCAGGCCTAACACCCTGAGCACATCTGTGGCAAAGACATGAGTGTGTAAGGATGTGGTACAGAAGACAGGGGCCAGTAGGCCAATGGAAGGAGCGTGTCTGGGGTTCAAGCCTTCAAAAGCCACCACTGCTACTGTGGCAATGTTAAATATTTTCAGCATAAACCATTATCCCCTTCTGCTACTGTTTGGAAAGAGAACTATGACTTACCTATAGCAAGCGGAACAATGGCATCATATAAATGTATTTTTTCATCATTAGAAACTATGGAATTTAATGGAATTACATGGGAACCTTTTCTTAAGCCATTCTACAGAACTCTGTAGCAAGGAAGCAAACAGTCATTCTATTAAAGCTTAAAATGTATGAAAGAAATCCTTATTTTATATTATATTATGGTAGAGTTTTTCCATACAGTTTGGTAGAGTGGATGTTGCATTTATTTTTTAATGACAAAGTACAGATTTTCTCTTCTGAAGGGTATGGAATATGATCAGTTAGATGCATTTAAAAAAAAAATCCAGAAAGAAACAAAATGTCTCACACATTCGTGGTTTTTTTTAAGTCAAGAGCTGCCCTGGGATATAAAGGGTTCATAAGGAAAATCTGTAATCTGCCATATAACTTGATATTCCAGAATATAACAAGACAAACACTTCTGAAGAAAGCCTGTGTCATTTGGGTCAGATTTCCAGGATTCATTAACATCAGGCACTTTGTCAAATCCAGCACTGTTTCAATGCTAGTCAAAAGAGGTTTGTCTCCTCCATAAAAAAATGCTTTACGTTGTTTGCAGATTACTGCAAACAGCCCCTAATATATTCATGTCATAGTGCACCAGTGGGAGGGCCCATGCGTGAGGGCAATACAATGAATTTCAAAGTCATTAATTAAGCCTGAGATAGCAGCTCTTCCTGCAAATATTTACAAGACCAGAGCCAGAAACTATTAGAATTTTATTGGACACTGGAACGGTGCCGCTTGCATGAAAGACACATTACATAGAGCAAAAAGGTGACGGTGTCAAGCAAGTTCAGCCAGAAGCAGCCAACCTTCAAAGGTGCCGCAAAGAGCTGGAACAAACCTGGCAGAACTCCCTGAACTAGTGGGGCCCTGAAGACAGTGTCAGAAGACTGGAAATAAACAGATTTATGGGCTCCTCCCCAGGCTGTGCAAAAGGAGAGATGTTTAGCACACCATTCCCTGACTTCAGAAGGGATCCTCTGGATCTGTGTTGGGGTAGCAAAGGCAAAAACACAACCTCTAAGTTCAAAATGGAGACTGCTTCTGAAACAGGAGAATAAAGAGTAACTGATAGGAAAATGACTATATGGCTTTAGTAACAGAAAAGATTCACCACAGCTGTGCTGGTGACCAGAGAAATGTCAGGTTGCTGAAATGTCCTGATAACTTTGTGGTCTCATTCTTGGACTCTTCTCTTTGAGATGCTAAGCATGCTAAGCCTGTGTTTGACTGCTAGAGCTTATTCTTTCCCCTTGAAGTTGTGTTTGAACCACACCTGAAGTACTGACTGGGTCCTGTTCTGGACTGCCCAGTACATGAGAGACATTGACATACTGGAGAGAGTCCAGCAAAGGGCCCTGAAGATGATTAAGGGTCTACAGCAGCTCTCCTGTGAGGAAAGGCTGAGAGAGCTGGAACTTTCAGCCTGGATCAGGGGAAGGTTAAGGGGAGTCTTAACAATGACCTTGATCTTATCAATACCTTTGGTTATCTAAATGCCTGAATGGAGGGTGTAATGAGGATGGAGTCAGGCACTTTTCAATGCCAGGACCAGAGGCAATGGGCACAAACTAAAACATGGGAGGTACACTCTGAACATCAGGAAACACTTTTTTACTGTGAGAGTGACTAAGCACTGGCACGGGTTGCCCAGGATGGTTGTGGAGTTTCCATCCTTAAAGATACTCATAAGCCATCGGGACATGGTCATGGGCAACTGGCTCGAGGTGGTCCTGCTTGAGCAGCAGGTGGTTGGACCAGATGAACCAGAGAGGTTCCTTCCAATCTCAACCATTCTGTAACTGTGATTTGGTGAGGAAATGCAAAGTTGCTGGGCACATAAAGAAACACGCTTTAATTAAGAACGTAGTAAGACCTTAGGAAAACTACTGTTAGAAAGCATGCTTACTGAAGGATTTTTTCAAATCCAAAAAGGTCTCTACTGAAATCCTAAATTCAATTTTGATAGTGTTTTTACTGAGGATCCTAAGACAGCTGTAGCTCTTCCCGGGCCATCACCATCATCTGGTGTCTGCACCTGGTCAGGGGATGGAGAGGATCTGCATGACTCTCTGAGGCACAGTCAGGTCATTAGTGAAGATACGAGACTTCATTTGCTACAGTATCAGTCTTGGGCATAGAGCACTAATGACCAGCCTCCGCTTGACTTCATGCTGCTCACCATGACCCTTTGAGTCTGGTAGTACAGCCAGTTTTTGGTTCAGTTCACTTTCCACTGTCCACTCTAGACCTTATTTCAACAGTTTATCAATAAAGATGTCACAGGAGACAGTGTCTAAAGTCTAGATAAACAGTATCTACTGCTCTCCTCTCATGCACTGAGTTAGTCATCTCACTATAAAAGGCTGTCAGGTTGGTCATGCTGATTTCCCCTTCATAAATCCATGCTGACTATTTCTAATCACCTTCTTGTTTATATATTTGGAAATGGTTTCCAGGAGGGTTTGCATGAAATAATTTCTGGGGACCAGTGTACATGACCAGCCCGTAGTGCCTTGGATTCTCCTCCTTGCATTCCTTGAAGACTGGAGGAACATTTGCTTTCTTCCAGTCCAGTCCACAGGAAACCGTTCCAATTACCACAGCCTTTCAAAGATTATTGAGAGTGACCTTGCAATAATATGTCAGCTCCCTCACCACTTATAGATGCCTCCCATTACGATGTCCCATTTTTTTTTAATATTCTCTAACCTGATCCCCCTCCACCAAAGGTGAGCCTTTCTTGCACTAGACTTTCCCACTGGTCTCAGGGTACTACGATTATTTAAAACTGAACTTACTAGTAAAGTCTGAGGTGAAGGTGGTGTTGAGTACATTGGCCTTTTCTATGTCCTGTGTTACATGAGGCCCTGCTCCATTTTCCCTAATTTTCCTTCTGCTGCTGATGCAGCTGTAGAAGCTCTCATTAGCCTTCATGTCCCTCATCAGATTCAGTTCCAGGTGGACTTTGGCTTTTCTAACTTCATCTGCATGTGCTTGGAGAGTGTCTCAAAATCTTCCTGAATCACCTGTCCATCTTCCTTTTGCTTCTTTTTTAATGTTTCATTTTTATTGGGAGCTCCCTCCTAATCAATGCAGGTATTCTGTCACCACGCCTGAGTTCTTATATGTGGGGACAGACCATTTTTGACCTTGGATGAAGGTGGTCCTTGAAAATCAGCCACAATGATGGACTCTCTCAAAAGCAGTGAAAAGCCCACCAATACCCAGGGTAGAAATGGGGCTTGAAAAATGAGAAGGCTATAGAAGTTCATTTGGACATAAGGATTCTTGTAGCTCTGTTACACTACTATCATGAATGCCCAGCCCAAGAAAACTATTGGTGCAGGTGAGCTTGGGGCTTTGTCTCATGGGGAATTGGAGGAGAACCAGGTGGTCTCACTCCTCATCTCTTTACTGCAGAGCCTATGGGGCCCCTCCTTGCTTGGTGACCTGTGGTCAGGGAGCACATTTCCCCGGCCCAGCCTGAGATCCCCAGACACCCCTGCATCCTGGCTTAGAGAGACGCATCCTGCATTGGGAGTCTGGGCTAAGACCTCAGAGGTGTCAGGGACAGAGGCTTCTGGTGGTGCTGGCTACGGGGCCCTGCAGCACGTCAGCACCATCACAGAGCCCATGCAGGCTGCTCTCAGCACAGCCTGGTCCCTGCTGCACACTCTGCTCCATCCGTGCTCGGGGCTGCAGGGACAGCCTGTTCCTCAGGCTCTCCCTGGTAAGTGCAAGGCAGAAAGAGTGCTTGACCCTCCCTGATCAGGATTCAGCTGGTAACAAAGCCCAAAGCACCTTTTGATCTGGAATAGCCAGCTGAGATCACTAGAACCTGCCAGATCTTACAAAAAGTCACAACCTCCTGTTGCTACCCTTTCCTGGTGACAGCAGGCATCCCAATGTTCCTCAGATAGTTTAGGTGATCAGTGGCCTACAGATTTTCAAAGACTGGTTTAATTTTTAGCCAACTCAATTTCCACTGTTTTCAGTCCTTTGCTGTCTTTTAAAGCTTTGTACGAGCCACCTCCTGCTTGAAGAATTCTTCCCTTGTGTTGCTAACACATTCTAAATTGGGCAACAGGCTATGCTGCCATCAGCTGGAATTTGATGAGCAATGGGATAAAAGACTGTATGATGTGATACTTAGTAATAGGAGGGGCTGCATATGAGGGCTCAGGTGGACTCTCCCAACCTCATAGTCCAGCTCCTGCCCCAGTTTTTATTTAAAAAAAAACCCCAATTCCTTAATTCAAATAGAAAATCCAAATACAAAAAAACCCCAACCCCAATACTTTCGAAATAAGCTATTTTTGCCTAAGCAGGAGCCAAAGCTTGCTCCCTTTACTCTCACTTTACTCTAAGTTCATGTGAAATGCAGATGGGAGCTGGCATCATTCTGGCACATGCAGTTATAGTGAATTATACCCACAGGAGAACTTGAGGGGAAGAGGTTTCTGTCTGGAAATCACAGGTGCTGCCAGTTTGAAGGGTTGTCCTGGGAAGAACAAGAAGGCAAAGATCACATCTCACCCTTCTTCCCACGTATCTGTGCCAGACCCCTGTTGTCAGTATGGAAGAGACTGGTACAAAAGGAAGAAGTGGGGAAGATTTGATTTCCCTTGACTTTTTGCTTTCAGTGGAACTGCATGGGGAAAAGCCATGAAAGGTCTGCTCACACTCTCAGGGGAGCCCAAGGAATGTTAGGCAGACGGAGATAAGCAGCTGAGGCCCACAAAGGGCCAAATAGTTTAGATAATGCTGCTATGCATTGCTGCTACAGCATAACCCTGACAATAACTTTCATCCTAAGGACATACATGAAGGTTAAATAAGCACCTTAACATTAACAAATAAACAAATCTTTTGGACAAATATATAAGCAAATGTATGTTCATATTTAATTTCTTTTTCTATTGTCCCATTTTATTCATTATGTGTTTTACTTCTATGGAATTTAAAAAAAAAATCTACTAAATCTA
Organism: Edolisoma coerulescens; assembly: GCA_013397115.1. Lineage (NCBI taxonomy): Eukaryota > Metazoa > Chordata > Aves > Passeriformes > Campephagidae > Edolisoma > Edolisoma coerulescens. The sequence goes on along the minus strand of VWZW01002478.1, from coordinate 1,515,157 downwards.
TTCTTACCTTTCTGTTTAACTGTATTTTGTTCCAGTTTCCCATGAACTACAGGGGGAAAAAGAACTGCTTTT
>VWZW01002478.1:1463430-1515066 GCA_013397115.1 Edolisoma coerulescens | reverse complement strand
TTTTTTTTTTTTTTTTTTTTTGCGTTAAATGCAACTGTGAGCTGAAAAAAAAGCAAAACCAAGGAAGACATGAAGACATGAGGCCATATATGTCCAGCTTATTTGGTCAAAAGCAAAGTCCACCATTGCAGCTTTGTTGATTCATTTCCTCTGAGATTTTCCTGACTGAAATAATATTAGTGTATCAATGACACACACAGGGGTAGCTGACCTTTACTTGGTACTGAGCGCAAAGGGCAGCAGAAAGGACAATACTAAGCCAACTTTGTGCTCTCCAGTGCTTTGGAGCTCCAACCTATGCCCAGCTGCAACAGTCCTCAAAGAGATTCAAACAGCTGAGAATAGCCAAAGCCGCCGTCAGGTTCCAAAATGTTCTCTCTGCTGGTGACTGTCCTTCTCTGGTGGAGGAGGCATCCTCAGCCATCCCAGGGACTGGGTTCTGATGGTTGTGTCCACCTGCATCAGTGATGCTACCTCACTGTCCCTGAGAAACCCAGCTCCTTGTTGCAGTGGGATCAGAAGACTGTCAGGGAGCATGACCAGGATTACACCTTCCAGGTGAACAAAACACCTTGCCATACAAAACCAACTCTAAGGATTCATGCTGGTGACAAAAACCGGCTTCCCTGGGTGAGAAGTCTTTGCTTGGTGGCCTGGGGCCAGGTTAACTTCATCACAGAATCACAGAATTATAGAATGGTTTGGGTTGGAAAGGACCTGAGAGATCATCTAGTTCCAACACCCCTGCCTTGGGCAGGGACACCTTTCACTAGCCCAGGTTGTGTGAAGCCACATCCATCCTGGCCTTGAACATTGCCAGGGATGGAACATCCACAACGTCTCTGTGCCAGTGCCCCACCACCCTCAGAGTGAAGAATTTCTTTTTATATCTAATCTAAATCTATTCTCTTTCAGTTTAAAGCCATTCCTCCTTGTCCTATCACTACATGCCCTTGTCAAAAGTCCCTCTCCAGCTCTCTTGTAGGCCCTCTATAGGTACTATAAAGTGCTCTAAGGTCTCCCCAGAGCCTTCTCTTCTCCAGGTTGAACAACCCCAACTCTTTCAGAGGAGAGATGCTCCAGCCCTCTCAGCATTTTTGTATCCCTCCTCTGGACTCACTCCAGCAGGTCCATGTTGTTCCTGTGCTAAGGACTCCAGAGCTGGATGCAGGACTCCAGGTGGGGTCTCATAAGAGCAGAGGGAGAAGATTATCTCCTTCACCTTCCCCCCTACTAAGTTCTCCACAGTGGTACCATGTATCCAACCCATCCCAGGGAAATAGAGATGAGAAAACATTTTTCTGTTTCTGGATCCATTACACAACAAATGCAAGAAATGACCATTCAGGAGTAATCTTACTTTTTAGAATTAACCCATTCCTCTACCCTGAGGTCTTGATTCTTGTGCACAGCCACGCAGCTCTGATACATATTGTTTCTGGCTATTCCTTCTCTTTTACGGACTCCTAAATGAGACTTGACTTCATAAGTTCACATCCCAAGCTGACAGGAATGGAGATATTTTTAAGGGAATTTTCATTTGGCATTACGATACAGGGTACCTTCTGTGTGAAATTCAGTTTTCTTCTTGTTTGCACTGTCTGTACGTCAGGATTTTCTAACAAGATTTGAAATCCTTTCCCTTCTTTAGCATGAGAACACAGAGGTCAAAGACAAATAAGAATTGTCGGAACTGTTTTTGCAATAAATGATGTTAACCAAGATACTTTTCCCTTAATCATGTGAGTAGCTGTGCTGACCTCAAGGGCCTTGCTTGCACAGGTAAATGTTGCTCATGTGAATAAGCATGGCCCAATCCCCTGCTGTAAGTGGAAACAGGGAAGCTCAGCATCTATTTGGATACAGTTTTCTGTCCTCAGTGAGAGCTGACTTCATTGTGCAGCAGACAGTCAGGCACGGCAGCACGATCCCTTTCTGCTTTTCTGAGAGACAAAATGACTAAATCAACCTCAAATATTTTCTCTGAAAGACACACATTCCCTTGTTACCTCGTGGACTCCTGCTTGTAGATGTCGATGATGTTCTCCACCAGCAGGTTCCTCTGCAGCCCGTAGACGCCGTGTCGGTCCAGGACCACCTCGTGCCTGCAGGAGGGACAGCGGAAGCGGCCTCCCGACGCCACAGTTGTACCTCCCCTGGTCGGCAGGTAGGGGTTGGAGGCCTGTTCTTGCCAAGCAGCACAAGGAGAGGGGGGTATGGCTGTGAAAAACCCTGAAAGCCTCTTCCAAAAGTACCACATGGTAGGAAACCATTTGTCACTATGCCCAGTGAGGGGGTAATTCCGACATGTCACCCCTGGGAAAGCACCTGGCGACTGCTGGGCGAGGGGCCAGTCCCTCAACTCACACTTGGCCATGTCACCACAGCCAACAGGTGGCACTTTCACCTGCTGTGAGCTCAGCCCCGGCCCCCGGATACATCAACTTTGGCCTTAAATCACTCTCCCCACCCTGTCTCACCAAGTGTTAAAATTAGTCTACCAAAACATGTAAAAAACCTACTTTACCATTCATTCCAACCAGTGTGCTTGGGAAGCAGAGCTCTCTGTGGGAAGAAACCTACCTGGAAGATGTCACTGGCGCACTTCCGACAGAGGTTGTGCTGGCAGGGCAGGATGACCACTGGCTTGGTGAACATCTCCAAGCAGATGGGGCAGATCAGCTGCTTCTCCAGGTTATCCATAGTTTGCTGCTCTTTGGAGAACGACTTGTAGCTCAGGGAGGTGCTCATCCCTAGCTTTTCCTGGGGCATACGCTCAGGGCCACGGCCTTGTGGAGAGGTTTCGGGGTTAATTTCCCTTGAAATAAGTCCAAGGCTGTGCTGCGATCAGAGGCTCTCTGGGTTGCTCGGGCCGGAGGACATTGTTTGAACGAGGGGCTGAGCAGAGCCGGGGCTGTTTTTAGCAGCGCTGCGTCACGAGCTGCCATCCTGCCGTGCCCATATATGCGCGTGAGAGCAGGACAGGCTGGGACAGGTGACGGCTGCCGGGGGAGGGGGGGAGGCCGCAGAGGCCCTGGCTCTCCTCACTCACACATGGCAGCCTTCACCCCTTGAGGAGCTGGGGGAGTGATAAGCAAAGGCCTTCCACCCCTTTCCTTATCTTTTCAGGTCAACGGAGAGCGCGGGGCTGCCCCAGCCTGCTCAGCCACATCCTGCAGTCTAATAAATGCTCTGTTGTGAGCGAGCAGCGGTGGCCATGAGAGCAGGATGTAATTTTGCCCGTGTGTTTTGGCAGGGTCCAAGATCCTGCCTTTCCAAGGTGTGAAGTACACGTGGTTACTGGAGAAGACAATAGGAGCGATGGCTGCTCTGGAGCTTGAACACTTCAGGGTGTAAACATCTCATCACCTTGAAATCCAGACAAACAAAATTGCCCACCTATAACTGTGCTTAAAGTTTCTTCTGGTAAGATTTTAGTCTTAGGAGCTGTAACATAAAAACCTAACATGATTATTCATGCCATTAAGTCCTGGGCAGGTTAAATAGGCATGAAAAACATTATTTGAATTTCCTGATGAGAAAAAACCTGAAAAAATACAGTGTGAAAGGCTTTCATTTGTGCTGCTAGAGAATAGGTACTAATTGTATATGCTCTCTCTCCGATAGTTTAATTCAAATATATTTTAGTTTTGGGCACTGCTGTGTTTATATCTGTTTATTAGACACTGATATCCCTTTCAGCTTGGCACTTGTTCCAGAGTTATTTTTAAAATGACAATTTCCCAGATAATTTGTGACATGTGATGCCTGATCTTAAGGGAAAGCCATCTGTGCTTCTACTTGCCAATAATTTATCACACAACTGTACAAGCAATAAATATCTCATCCTCAAATTTAAGCCAAAGTCCCTGCATTACTGTATAATATCACTTTGCCACCATATTGTACATGTAATCAGAATATTTTCTTCTCTTTTAATCAATAACTACAATACTTTCTCAGTTAAGTGTCTTGTAGAAACCTCTAATGTTTATTCTGCCTTATGACTGTATAGGGCTTGCATCTGAGAAATGCAGGAGAGCAGATGAGTGAGTGCCCGACACATCCAGGGGCAGACCCCAATTCTAAAGCAGGGCCCTCAGTCTGCATGCAACACCAGTCTGGAAACTGTGCACTTCAGGAAAATACAAAAGTGAAGGTTTTCATGGATTTCTGCATGAAAATGAATACTATCCTCTGCATGCAATTGTAATAAATAACATTAAATTAACTGTATTATTGACTATTTTGCTTTCAGTGCCTCACATGCTTCTTAAGTGTTTGAGTGAAATCTTGTGCTCATTTGCAGCCCACTGAGCTGGAAATTCCCCAGTGTAAACTTACACACATTTGTCAGCAGTCCCATAAAAACAAATCGATTTTTTTAAGTCATGCATTCATGGGAAATTAGCGATAGCTAAGTTAAACCCATTTGAAATCACACCTTTGCTCGACTATGTGGTGTGGACAAGAGCCTGGAGTCCAGTGGGAGAAGCTGCTCTGGCAGCTGAGCTGCAGACAGCTGGGGCTTTTGGCAGGGCTGGCAGGGAACCTTCCCTGGCAGCAGCAAGAAGATATTTCTCTTCTTTCCCTCCCCTCATGGCTGGGTCAGAGGTGACTTTTGCATCTGGAGGAATCTGAACGCCTCATTCTTGCCCTCCTAACTTTGAGTCAGCTGCCCCTTGCACAGCAAAACCTGCTTCAATAAGGGGGTCTGAATTAGATGAGGAATGCCATCCTCATCTGGTAGGGCAGGAACTTCCACCTCACTGCACAGGCAGAAACAGAAATTCTGGAGGGAAAAGCTGAGGGCTGGAAATGTCAGTACGCAAAAACACCTGCATATGCTGACGTAGGGAAGGAGGTGTTCATGGCACGAAAAAAGCTATGCTGGCCCTTTGGAGAATGAACTGAGGCACCTCTCAGGGTGTAGCGTGCCTCTGGGATGTGATTCCGGTGAGTTTATACCTACCTGTGGTAATGCCCAGAAGCCTTTTGTTAACTGGCTGAGCAGGACATCTGATGCATCTGCAGAGGACATTGGGTGGCAACAAGGTGAGGGACAGTGTGCTGCTGGTTTTCCCCTTTCTGTGTGCTGAAGCATGTGGAACAGGTAATAAACAGCACAACCAAAAAGAGGACTTTTGCAACCAGACCTGAACTGAAATATTTCTCTGGCAGGAATATGTAGTCCAGACATGTGAAAAATTAGTACAAGTTTTTCTGACAAGGTATTATGAACCACAGCAATAAATTATAGGTAAAGAAATGCAGAGACTTGACCACACTTGGAAAGGCAGGATGAGAAGTGCCAGGAAAGCCACACGTTGTACGACCACTCTGGCAGAAGGAGGAAGAGAAGGGCCAAGTCCAAGACACTGAGGAGAAACAGGAAGATCCTGCAGCTGGTCTTCAGCAGGGACTACTTAGGATGAGCTTCAAAGAACTTGCACTGAGAAAGAGCCTGGCACTCGCTGGCCTCTCCCTGACAGCCCTGTCCCCCTCCTCTTCCTCTCCTTCCACTCCTGCAGGGGAAGACCACCAGCACACACAGCTGCCCTCTGAAGAGTCACCAAGTCAAGCCATCTCTCAAGGGACAAACAAAAGACAAGAGGACTTGCTTTAACCCCCCTCCTGGACAGAAACTCTGGATGTCTGCCTGCCATCACCAAGAAGAAATTTTTTTCAGTATTGCCTGCCTGGGAGTGTTACCTGGCTTTGTTGACACAACCAGAACACTAATTCCTAAAGATAGGCTTGCTTTTACAGACATTACTTCTAACTCCTCTATTGTGCAGCTGAATAACAGCTTTCAGCCCATGGACTGTTGGCCTGGAACCTGGAAAGCTGGCTGCAAAGCAGTGGGTTTAGGAGAGGGATTTGGGGGAGGAAGGAGAGGTTGAGTGATGTCCAGGTTCAGGTTTCAATGCCATAAAGACATCTCTGGGTTTTGCATTCACAGAATTCCCCTCTGCAACCTCTTATCTTGTACCAGAGCTGTGAAGCTCTTGTGTGTCACTCAGAAAATCAGCCCTGTGGCTCTCTTACATGACTGGAAAACAAAGAGAAAAATCATATTTTGGCCAGAGGATGCTGTCAAAAATATACTCCCACATGACTTGCTTCCCCAATGAGCCTGCAGAGACAAAGCACACTCTGCAGGGAGCGGGCTCCTTGTCCAGGCATCCTGTCCTGGACATGGTGGGTGGTGAGAAGCATCCCAGTCCACGGGGTGACAGTGCCTTGGCCTGCTGCCACCCCACCTTCTGCCTGTCCTGGGGCATGAGCACGCACCCCGCCACCCAGCCCAGGGGTGGGCAGACCTCTACACTGGCAGCTGCCTAAAGCAGATGGGAGCTGCCCATCATTCCCTGGGAAGGGATCAACACCCACGCCCACCCCACTGCCTCCAGCAGCTCCCCACACTCCTGGGGCTGGTGGGACTCACCTGCAGGCTTTCCACAACAGCCCAGCTGCTGGAAGGGCTGGTGGGTGCCTGAGCAGTACAACATCCTAACAAAAATGAGGTTGCCATCTCCAATTCTGCTCACCCAAATGTGAGACTTAGGGCAAGATGACAATGCATCCTTCCCCTCTTCCCGTACTGCTAACTCTGCTTGTTGCTCTGGCTGAAAAGATTTGCATTTTTAGCCAAGCATCCCTCGGGGAGGCTAGGGGAGGCTCTCCATCCATCTCACCTTTTGTCTGTGCCCATTTACCCTGCCGTGAACAGTCCCTCAGGAGCAGGTGGCAAGCACTGGCATTCCCACCTACAGCCAGCATGTTGCAAAGACTCACATTTCACTTACATTGGCAACAACTTATTGAGCCGACAAGCCAGCTGTAAGATGAAGCCCTCCTACCTATACAAGTGCAAACTGCAAATGGTATTTTGCATTTCATGCTTTTATTGTGATCAATATACACTCCATGATAAATACTGAGACTACCTTTGTGTGTGACTCAATTTATGCAGCCAGAGAGAGCCTTTGCAACAGACACAAGTGCTTTCAAAAACAGTTGCCTTTTGAGACTGACATTTTTTCCACTCAACACATATATATATATATTTGTCTTTGTGTACCTCATATGTGATGACAGGCCATATGCGGTCAGTATTTGGAGACCTTCTAAAAACAGTCTGAGGGTTGGTTTCAGATCTCCAGGAAAACAAAGGCCAGCACAGGAGACAATGACATCTTTAGAAAGTTCCTTTTGCACATATGAAATCACAGCAGAAGAGGAAAGCTCAAAGCATTTCCCAAGGGTGAGTCACTGGGAGCACATCAAATGTACAGGACATGAGATTTCAGAGACAAGCTACAAAGACCAGACAGAGGGATGATGTTTGCCCTTTACTTTTGAATAGAGGATGGACACTGCCCTGAGCTGAACTGTGATCAAAAGCAGCCTTCTCTGGACTTATCCACACTCAAAGACCTTTCACAGTTTGCAGCAAACCAGGAGAAACATGGGATAAAAGGGCATATGAACTAGATAATAAATTCTGTTCCAAATTAATCAGTGGTACCAACATAAATTATAAAAGACAAATCTCAGAGATTTGGATTAAAAGACCCTGAAACAGTGAGAGTCTGTGGACAAACTGCATCAAGGACTTATTTCCTGCATGCTGTGGTTCTGCCATCATCATGACACCAAGACATGGGGTCACTGCCCCAGCTGTCTGCCTGGGAGAAGGAAGATGCTTTGGCTTCCTACTGCCCTCCAGCAGTGCCAGCAAGCCAGCATGAACCTGTCACCCAGCTCTAGGGGACACAGGGTAACAAAGCACTCCTGAAAGGAAGTCCTGGTCTTCTCAGAGTCCTCAAGATCAGGATGAGAAATGGTGGTCAAGTCAAATCCTTCAGGCAGGCAGGGTGACCCTGCAAGGTGATTAACATGAGGCATTTATGATCTTCCTTGCAATTATCTGTGTTGTGTAAAGTCTCAAAATCAGTGAGCCTGAAAAGAGTGGCTGTAGGATAACAAACATGAGATGAACAGTTCAGCATCTCCCCAAGCCACATGCAACTTTAGAAACCCAGAGATTCCCAAACCCTCATCCCCTCCACACATCACTGCTAGAAAGAGATCCATATTTTACAGCCAAGGCTTAAAGTATGTCCAAAGGACTGGAGGAAGTATTGCATGGGGGAAAGGAATAGTGCTGCACTACTGCCTACCAGAAAATAGGTCCTTTCCAGAACTAGGGACAAGTTTCACAGATAACAGGAACAGGCTTGCTTTTCCACACCCCCAAACATACCCTGCAGTGAAAATGAGACATGAAGGAAGAAAGGATATAAGTAAAACAGAAGCAGTTAGAAGAAGGGGAGAGCACACCAGTTAGAAAAGTGGGAAAATCCCACTTCTTTTTGGAGAGTAAGCAATCAAGTACTTTACTATTTTAACACAATCCTCTGCTTTTCAAACGCACCCCTGACCCTTTCCCCTCTACTTTGCTATCACAGTATCCCATGAGAGTCTGTTTGTAAATCATGGCTAGATGTCTGCCTTACTGGCAGAAAGGTAGGAATGGTGGATCCTCCCCAGGTACCTGCATTTTGTGGAATAACAGGGATGTTTGATTCTGGGTTAGCAGTGCAGGAGTTGGTGCTGTGGCAGTGGGGATGAACAGAGGTGGCACAGCAGGGGCACTGCTAGGGGGCCTCCTAAGCATACCAGAATTTAAGGAAAAGGGTATTGCAGAGATTTAACAACAGGAATTTTGACTGGGTGACAGATTTGATTTCTGCTCTGGATTTAACAGGCCATAGCACTCCAAACCCCGCTGCTGCAGCCCCAGCTCTGTGAGTAGGAAAAGAGAGTGATGTTCAGTAGAGAGGGACTTGCTTTTCCCGGCACAGATCCAGCTCAGGCTTCCCAGTTGGCCTCAGCTCATCACTTCACAGCCCTGTCCCAGTGTCAGGTTTCTCCCTAGCCTTGGTCTGCTTGACATAAGCCACTCTTGATGCTATTTCGGTATGCTCTCCATGGCTCAGCTGGCACAGCAGAGGACTCTGGATATTTTTTTTTCCAGGACAATGCTCAGGTCAGTAGTTCAAAGGAGAGACTGATTTTAAGTTTATACTCAGCACAGACTTTATATCACATCAGAGACCTGCTGAGACTCCATCCCAGCTCCCCAGGATGGTCTAGGTTATGTTTTCATCCACCCCCATCTTGAGAGTCATTCCTTCAGGACTGAATTGAGATTCAGTGCCTGAAGATAAAGGGTCAAATATTTCCGTATTACAGCTAAACAAAAAAACTCTGTTGGGGGGGGCAGGAAGGTTTTCACACAGTAAGTTGCTACCAGAACCAGTGAAGTGTCTGTTTATCAAGTGACTGGTGGCAGAGGTAACAAATGTTCTTTGGGTTTTTTTTTCAAATTCTTCTGTTTTCCTTTTATGTGTTCCTTTGCCCTGCAAATACTCTCAAGGCATACAGCAAAACCAGCATGACTCTTCATTCCTGAGTGCCAATGCCTTTTTTTCTTTTTGAAAGTCAGATAAGAAGAGCAAGTTTCCCTTTTGTCCATTTTCCAGCCAAGTTCTTTCACCCACTCCTTCACATGAGATTTTTGTGAGCATAGGGGAGCACAATGTTTGAGAGAGAGATGCAGGGATTTGCAAGGAAAACAACTGGAAAAGCCTTCAAGCCAGCCACTTTTAGCTGCGATCAGGAATGCCATCCACTGTGACATTGTGTTCATTGTACCAAGCTGCAGTTTATTACATTAACGTCCTTTTGAATTATCACTTCAGGAAGCATCTCAAGCACGTCGGCCCATGTCCACACACGTGGTGTTGCATCACCCTCTCCCCACACCAGGCTGTTCCTTAGGAGTCAGCCCTTCTGATTCTGGCAGAGTTTAGGGAATGCAAGGGAAGAAAGGATGCACAGCAAGTCCTTTCACCATAGAATAACTCAGATTTTGTGTGTTTCTTAAATGGCCTTGACCTTGCCACGGAGGGGGCAGCTTTGCAGTAGGATTTGTGTTTTGCCTGTGCTGACTGAGCATGCACATCTCTCACTATGCAGGTCTACCCTCTGCAGTCAGGATTGGGCAATATGAACCAATAGTTCATGGCAATAGACAGCACCATAATAGTCTGATACCATGATCTGGGTGGGAGACAAAGAATTGGGGCTGGCTATCTTCCTCTCCTTCCAAAATTCTCCCCCTGACTCAGCCAACACAGCCTGTCATCAGCCTGGAGGGTGACCCCCTGTGACCCCAGCCATCAGCACTGAGGGAGGCTGCTCCAGCACTGGATATAAAGGAAGGCGTGCTGCTGTGAGCTGAACGTGCTCCTTTGTCCCATCACTCTGGTCAAGAAGCTGGGGAAACAGGGTACCAGTGATCCCCTGTTACTGCCACCCTTTGGATCAAAAGAAAAATGGTGGAGAATACAGGCATATGCAGGGCGCAGGGAGGGCAGGGATATGGTGGCAAAGCAGAGCATAGATCAGTGCCAGAGCTGCTGTGCATTTCCATGGTCACAGCATTCAGAGCTGCATTGCTAATGAAGTCTGCAAGCAAGGAGAGGTGGTGTAAAGACAGAGCCTCTGATGGATCTGCTTAGTGCAAGTTTTGCTTCCTCATGTCACTTGTGTTGCTCTTTTTATAATGCTGTGGGGTCAGCTCCCCTCACCTCTATCCTGTTGCAGGTGTGCAGACAGTCTTAATTCAGGGAATCCTTAGGTAAGAGGTGACAAGCTGGAGCAGTACATGGACTTGTTCTGCTGCTTCTGATCATTCCAAAGCCTGTAATACAAACATGAGAGGGGTGATAATAGATTTATGTAAGAGCAGACTACAAATCACGCCTCTTCCAGTTACCCATGTAGTATGGCCTTGGTGCTATTTCCATCTCTAATCACTGTTATGAAGCACTTCACAGCGAGACGACAGCTTTACAGCAGCATTGTTTTGTGCAGAAATTTGTATTCAAGGCGCCTTTTAGGCCTTGGTTCCCCATATCCCACTGTGATGCATCTGCTACTTGCCATCATGCTGCTGGGACTGGGCTGCTGCGGGATCCTGCTGGGAGTTTCTCTCAGGACTGCATCTCTCATCTTTTGATATCTCAGCTCCCAAGGTAGAGGGCTGCAGTGCTTTCAGAGTAATCCTTAGTCACTGGTTCTAATTCCAGATCAAGGAGAGGGGATTTTGGCATGGGGAGGAAGATTTCTACTCATCACTAAACTTCTTATTGGACTCCTGACAGACACATTGAGGAACATCAGGAGTCACGCCCAGAGCCTTTGTCCCATTCCACACCCATGTCCACAGCTGCTTTTGCCAGCAGAGAATGCTTCTGCCATCCCTGACCTGCATCAGAGGTACTCGCCAGGGACCGCATTCCTGCGGCCAAAATGGGGCAGGCATGGCTATCACTAACCTTCAGCACTCCAGAGAACATGGCAAGGAGCCTGACATGAGCTAGGTGACCACAGGGTAACAGTTCGCTGTCACTTTCTGCTAGCAATGTCATTGGGCAATCAGTAACACTGAAATCCCACTTAATCCAGAAGAAATGAAGTAAGAATGGAAATAAAATAATTCATCCATGACAAATCCATTAATATCCATCCAAAATAGATTATATTTATGGAATACTTAAAAAAACTATACAGGCTTCTATCCTTGCTGATTAAATTGGCAAGACCTCTCACCCATCATCAGGTATTCAGGTGATTGCCCTGAGAAGGGGCGATGCTTCCTTAGAAGCTTCCTCTGCGTGTAATGTCTCAGGTTGCATTCACTGGGCTGCTCCTGATATGTCAGGTCTCATAGACAGTTCCTTGGGCTCCTGGAATGTGTCCAGACAGGATGCTCATTCCCAGAACTGAAGTCATCCATCGTTCCCTTTCAGGGAAGTATGTCTCTTTAACAAGCCAGGTGTCATCCAGTCAGGCAGGAAGAAGGTGCCAACTCTCTCATCCTTTCTCTGGTGGCTTGTTAACATGTTCCCATGTGAAATGTTCTTTACACCTGACCTCACAAGATACATGGAGATGGAAATTGAAAAATGGGGCATCTCGAGGAGCCAATGTAGAGAGCAGGAAGCTCCACCTTTCTTCATCTTGGTGTTCTCATTTTCAGCCTTTCCCTCACTTCACAGCTTTCTGAGGGAAGCAAGTCCAGCATGTGAGAGGCAGGAATGCCTCTTGTCTCTGACCCCAGCCTGGTGTTGTCCCCACTCCTCCCTCCACCCCAAATGCTGCAGGAGCCATGCAGAAGGGCAGAAAGGTGCTGAACCATTTCCTTCCAGTTTAGGGAGGAAACTGTGCTGGCATCTGGCTGATGGTATCTCTGTGTGGTCCCTGTGTGAGGCCACTTTGTAAGACTGGCAGGGGAACGTTTGCTGAGGGAAGTGGAAGATGTAAAGGGAAAAAGACACAATAACAGGATAAGGAAGGAGACTGTGTGAGCATGCACAGCAATAAGTCCCAGGATGTCCTCTGCATTGAACAAGTGCTTTAAAAGTGAGTTCTCAAGCCCAGCACAATACCTCCACCTCCCCTGCTACTTTGCAGTACCACAGCAACCTGCTTCTCATCCTTCCCTCATCAATCTTCATCTCCTTTATCCTCGTCCATGAAGGGGTGGTCTGTCTCACCCTCTCCCTGAAAACACAAATCCCATCAACGAGGGAACAGCCTCTGCTTGAGCGGGCAGGGACTTCTCCCCTTGCTTCCATTCCCAGAACTAGCTTGAAGCAACACATCCCCTCCAAACCAAGGCTGACTAGGCTCACACACTTTGCTGTATGCCCACCAGAATGATAGCAGGCAGGGAAAAGAAGAGATGTTTACATTATTACAGAAAAAAAAAAAAAAGAGAAAAAGAAAATGGTGGCATTGAGACATCAAACCAGTGCCTTTCCCATGACAGCACTCAGGCTTAGCACTCGAGCCAAGGTATTGTTAGCTGGCCAGGTAATGCTAAAGGAATGAAATCATTCTTATTTTTGCCAAGAGGAAAGGCCATCCTGTCTCTTGAATAGGGAAGAAATAGGAAGAGCTCTATACCAAACTGGTGAAACTCCTAGGATTGGAAGAATTTGGGGTTTTAGCATAAAATGTTTTAGAACGTGAGAAGTGCTTTGTTCCCCCACAAGGAAAAGCTTCTTGGTCAACACAGCCTGAGGCACAAGGTGTGGAGGAAGGTAGGCTGTCTGCTCCTTACTGTGTCAGGAGGGCCTGCAGCAAAATGCCTGGATATGAGGGAATAGCCGTGCTGATTTAATCTTCAAAGCCAGTAACTGAAGCCTGGTTTTCTCTCATTTCCCCACCTACCTATTTTCTAAGTTTATCTGTCTTGGCAACTGTGAGTATATGTTTTTATTTTCTTTTTGTCTTAACCTGTCTTGCATTAAGTATGATTTCAGTGTAATTGGATACTAATGACTTGTTCCTTGCCAAAGGATGTGGTAAAACTCCACGTAGAGCTTGGGGCACCTTACCAGCTCTGGGTTGCCAGCTTGTTCTCCATGATATCCACAGCATTGTGTGCAAACATCCAAAGCAATGTCCCTTCCTTCAGCTGCAACCCCTGTGCTCTCCCCCGGACAATAGTCAGGAAAGGAGAAGTGTCTTCTAGAGACGTATTGCCCCTTCTCATTTCTAGCTCTTACATGAATTCACTCCCTTATTGGTCCACTAGCCTGAATTCCCAGCTCTGGCTCCAGATTTCTCCAGGCATCAGGATTGTTTGCTACTTGACCAAAGCTTTGTCTCAAACCGTTAGTCTTGTCTGCAGCCCTCTCTATGGTTCAAGCAGGGCCTATCTCACTGGGTCCTGCTTTCCGAGTTGCCAGACACCACGATGCAGCCGTTTTGCTGTACATGCTACAATAGGCAAAACGGAGCGGCCTTGTTTGCTCAGAGGAATTCTGTTGGAAGTTCATGGAAACCCAAGAGACCATCCTTCTCTAACATCATCCTTCACCCCATCAGTGCAGGAGGGGTAGCATCCCTGGGATCTCTGAGCTCATGCATGGGAGCCCTCTATCCTGCCTGGCCCAGGCATGCAGTGGATCATCTCTCTGGCTGCCAGCTGGAGGAATAGATGCAAGTCCGAGATGCCCAAGTAGAAAAAGGCACCACCTGCACCCCTGCAAACTCTTGTTTGCAATTACGCCCTTCCTCTTGTGATACATCCACCACCCATTTGGACATGCTTACCCCCTTTCATTCACTTTGTGGTTTTTCTGGTTAATTCAGGGGAAAAAAACTCTTGCAAGAGAAGAGCTATTTGCAAGTCTTTGCCTATGAAGGATCTGCTCCTCTCAGTTTACCCCCCCTGCACCAGCCTGAGATAGTCAGGAAGAATTTGCCCTCATCTTCATTACCCACCTTACTTGCACCTGCACAAAGTAAAGTGAGCAAGAAAAAAAATGAAGAGAGATTGGAAATAACAGGTCTAAAGCGAGCTGTCTGTGGACACAGACAGTGGCTCTACCTCTCACCTACTGGACACATTCCCCATTTCTCACTCCTTGCTCCCACACCATGTCTTTCGCTTCATTACCTCAGCACAACACTCCTCCTCCAGGATGCAGTTTGGCAAGCACCTGCAAGAGGCTGAGCTGCTCTGGCCAGTGGGATAGGGCAGCCTAGGCCTCTCACCCACCTTCTGCTTGCCCTGGCTGCGTGTGAATCTGAGCTGATTCACTTCACTGACCATTGGAAAATTACCCACCTTGTTGGATTATCAAGTTGACTCAGGTGCCTAAGGTGACCACAGACAACTAGAGCTAGGACAAGGCAAGTTGTGTAGTTGAGGGCAGTGGAGAAGAGGGGAGGAGAAGTGGGACCTCTACTTTGGAGCAAGGACCTGCCAAACTGGCTCATCCTCCTTTCAAACTTCATCCTCAACTTCCTTATTGTTATCCAGAATGTAATACCTTCAGTACCCCACGAGATAGTCCGTGACTTGAAGGAGCACTCACAAGCAAGTCAAGCCAAAAGCCGTCACTTATCACAGTAGTCAAGCAAAATCACTGCTGCCAGGAAGGTACAGTAGCAATGCATGTTCAAATAGGGTTGTGGTAATTAATGTCTGACTCCAACAGCTCCCAGCATTTTCCATGGCAGCAGGTTGCATGAATCCCATCCTGCTTCTAAGGAATGGAAAAAAGAGCTATTCATGTCCTTTACCAAGCTCCTTAATGTCCAACACTGCTTAACTGTTTTGGTTTGGTTTTCATTTGCCTAATGAAACTGGGGCTAAGAATGCAGAGTTTTTTTCCAGTATCCTGGCTCTCTGTGGTACAGACCTGTTTATGAAAGCCTGAATGCACAGGTGTCATGCCAGAACTCAAACATCAAACAAAGGCTACTATGGGAAAGAAGCTTGCAGCTCACCGACAGCAAGTTATTATCAATGATGGATCAACACATTTGACTGCCACAAGGTAAGCAAAGGGCTCAGAAAAGCAGGCAGCAAGTGTCACCAAGAAGTCCTGAAACTGAATCCAAAATCTTATAAATTCCTGTCTCTTCCTGGAAAAGCAAAACCTATTTTGCATGTGATTGATGAGTACAAACTGGAAAAAAAGTTCTGGGACCTAGTGGCCTCTGTAGAGCATATCAAGTGACCAAGACCACAGTTGCCGAGACATTGTGAAGCACCAATGTGATGCTCTATATGAATTCAGAAGCAAAGCCTGTTTGGACAGTTCAGAGAGCATTGTGTCTGGCAGCTGAGCTGCAGGAAAAAATCACGGGGTAGAGACCAAGAGTAATTCAGAGGTCGGGGCAGGAACCAACGTGCAGACATGAGTCAGGCGTGTTGTAATGGGAGAGGTATCGGTGTGACAGTGGCGTGAGGGTTGCCTGGAAGATGAGGTGCTGATGCTGTCTGACTGCCTTCAGAGATGCCCTTATCCCTCGGAGCAGATCAGCTCTGTGCCAGTCCCAGCCCCGCAGGCCCTGTCTGTCTAATCTGGGGTCCTTCCCAGAGGCAGGACCAAGCCTGGAGTGAAGGCTACAAGGCTCGTTTGCTATAGAACCATGGAAGAAGCAGATCCCGCCTCCTTCTCCCACCAGCTGGGATTCCTCCTCCAGACGCCATGGGAACAGGCAGGCTCTGCTGGCCCAAATGGCTGCTAGGGGCAGGGAGACAACAGGGTTTATGAGTGAAGGGGCATGACACAACTGCCAGAATTGGGGAACTGGATGATATTATGATGTTCTTCCTGTTTTCCATTCAGCATAGATATTGCAGCAGGTGACACAATGGGACTTATTCTCAGCTTGCACTTGCAAAGCTCTTCCTCACAGTGGAGCAACATCAGATATGGAGCTTGGACACAGATATTGGGATTTCCACTGTGCAACCCCTGTATTTTGGTGGTGCTGGGCATCGGTGGGTGCATCCCCTGGGTCCCTATGGGGGGACCCAGGACCACCCTCATTTGCAGCTCCTAACATTTGGGGGCCAGTGGTGCAATTGATAATGCATCTGACTACACATCAGAAGATAATAGGTTCGACCCCTAGCTGCTGTCAGTTTTACACTCCTTCTCACTTTCCTAACCCTGATCTTCCCTGAGGTTCCCACCCACCCCCCTGTGCATAGATGGAGGAAAAATTGGGAAGCTTGGATTAAAAAAAAAAAAAAAGGCAGTTCAAAAGCTGGAGATGTGAATTTGTGTTCCTTTATCTTGATACGCACACATCCTGCTCAGCATCCTTGGGAATTTTCAACTGGGTCAACTCCACCTCCAAACAGACTTATTTTTGAAAAGATTTTATTACATGGATCTTTCCCAACCCCACTGGGAACCTCCAACATTCAAGTCTATTTCCAGCATCTTCCAGTTTTCCACTGTCATGCTCCAGCTTGGCTGATCCTGGAGGATGCTCATTTATCCAACTCCTCCTGCTGAAACTGAGCAGGGGAATGTCCTGGGGAGATAAAAATCATGTCTTAGTGCTCAGGATGTGAGCTGAGAGAGCTGCTGATAGCTGAGTGATAGCTGGGTGACCCTGAAATCCCACTTAGGTCAGGTGAAGTGTAGGTACAAAAAGAAGCATGTGTTCGCAATATTCAAAATAGATACACTGACAAAGCGTACCTTAGTAAAGGAATAATAAAGTTTCAGGTACTAACAAAATCAGGAAAATGCTCTTTTGTTTCCAGTGGTTTCCCATCTTCGCAATCAGCAGAACATCTTGTCTACGCGTGTTCCATATACCTCAGATTTCACGCATCAGGAAGCACCTTGTTGTGCAAGAACATTTTCACCATCTCTCCTTTGAAATCCTTCAGGCAGACTGAAACTTTTCACCCTCATACTCCCATGAGATTTATTCTGTTTTCCCTTTCTCCAGCAAAAGGGACAGCTTTTGTTTGAAACACAAACCAACCTTTTCTTACAAGATAGGACCTGAAAATTTCCTTTCTGTTGGAGCAGATGTCCCCCCTGTACACATCAAGCTATTTAAAAACACCTCATCCCTCTGTTTGCCTGAGATGCCCTACTCCAGTAACCAACCCAGTGTATCAGAGTGAAATGTTGTATGATTGGGGTTTTTATAATCTCTGGCATCTTTCATTATTAAGTGATACAAATGACTGAATAGACTGTACACACTCAGCTCGTTATTGGCCCTTGCTGGAGACCAGATACAAATATAATTATGCACTCGCAGGTGACTGTCGCTAATAACTTGCACCTAAATGAAGTATTTCACAGGTTATGCTATCATGCAAGCACTGAACAGTTTGCTACTGTAGTGAAAAACATTTAGTACCTTTAGATCCATGAGCGTGTCCTAGAAGAATGGGAAGCTGAGCCAAACAGTCACATGAATGTAATAGCCTGCAGCTCAAGAGGCAGAATACTTGCTTAGCATAAAGTAAGTCCTGAGACCAGTTTCTACATTTTGTGAGGGTTTTTGGTTTTGTTTATTTCTTTCCTGGCTTTCATTCTCCCTCAGGGGTATTACACTCTTACACAGAAATGCATGCATTCTTTCTGAGTAGGTGGGAGAGAAAAAATGTCTTAGAGATGGAGATAGAGAGAGAAAGGAGATGATCCCTTCTCTAGAAGAAAGTCTGTGTGTGCTTTTATTTTGTGAGCTATCCTTTAGGAGAAGTGAAAAGAGTCACCACTGAATCAGTGAAAAGGAACAAAGGAGTTTGGAGACGTTTATATAGGAAGGGGTGAATCTTGGGAATAAAATAAATCTTTGGCCCTGGATAGAGTCTGTGCCCTGTCCCACACCAGGGAATGGCACGGGGATGTGCTTTTGGACTGTGGATTCAGATTTGACTGCTAGTGAATACAAACTTGTGTGGATAACAGACAGCTAAGGAAATGGATGTCTTTCCTCAATTTGTGCTCACCGAGATGCCTCTGTTCCCTAAAAGGCAGGTTTTTGTGCCTGGGTTCCTCATGGGACAGCTCCTGAGAGGGATATGCTGCACCATGCTGGAACAGAAGGGAGAAAAGGTCGTTGCTGGTGTCTGTGCATGTGTCCATACCCATGCACAAAAACATACTAATTAATAAAGAGGTATCTGGGGCTGCACAAAGAGAAGCAGTGTGCAGGTCTGACTCCTGCTGAGCTTCATAAATCTGTTTCCCTGCTGATAATCTTGCTTGTACTATATTCCCATAGGGAGTGGGTCATCCTTGCTTTCATATCTGAAATCTACCCCAGAGAAACACTCCCACACAGAGAGAGGACTCACTCGGGGTTCTGTTGAAGGAGAAAACTTCACTTCCATTCTCCCCCTGCTATGCAGACGGATTTGGACACTTTCAGACACGTTTACTCTCTCCAAGCCAGGAGCTGTTGCCAAGCATGTTTTTCTGCACCCCACGTAGCACCTGTAATGGAAAAGAAGACTTGAAGGAAAAAGGAAACAATAGAACACAGAGAAAAAAGCAGAATATGAGTCTGGCTCTCTTACTAACTGCGTCCTAAGCAAGCCCATGTCTGTCTGCATTAAACCCCTTCTGCATAAGGGCCTCTATGACCCCTCTCCCTCTGCTCCACATTCTGCTAGAACATCCCATGTCACCCTTTTTGGTACATCCAAAGGACCAAGCATCACATCTGTTGCCTTAAGTCAAGAGACTGTGGCGACTTTTATCCACTCATATCAGCCAGGGTGCTCACAGCCCTCATTTATAGGGATTATCTGGCATCACAGAAAACCCAGTTAATATGGATTGTTTGGTATCACATAAAGCAACATGCAAAATGAGGAGAGACTGTCCAGAGCTGAACACTAAGGATCACCACGGAAAAAAAGATCTAACAAAACTAGCTAAACCTGAGCTAGAAACGCTTAATTTTGGTTTTTTGCTTCACATAGGAGAATGCCAAATATATATTATTAAATTGAGAGGGGATCTCATTAAGGATATAAGTATCTCAGAGGTGGGTGCCACGAGGATGGTGCCAGACTCTTCTCAGTGGTGCCCAGTGACAGGACAAGGAGCNAAAAAAAAGAAAAAAAAAAGTGAATTTCTTATGCAGCACACGTGTTTGAAATGCCTCTAAGGAATGTCTTCTAGAGCGAGAGCAAAGCCGCACTCGGGTCCCTTACCCAGGGATGAGAGCAAAGCCGCACTCGGGTCCCTTACCCAGGGATGAGAAAAAAGCTCCAGCATCTCCTTCGAGNGCTGAACACTAAGGATCACCACGGAAAAAAAGATCTAACAAAACTAGCTAAACCTGAGCTAGAAACGCTTAATTTTGGTTTTTTGCTTCACATAGGAGAATGCCAAATATATATTATTAAATTGAGAGGGGATCTCATTAAGGATATAAGTATCTCAGAGGTGGGTGCCACGAGGATGGTGCCAGACTCTTCTCAGTGGTGCCCAGTGACAGGACAAGGAGCAATGGCCATAAACTAAAGCACCAGAAATTCCAGCTCAACTTGAGGAAGAACTTCCTTACATTGAGTGTGGCAGAGCATTGGAACAGGCTGCCCAGGGAGGTCATGGAATCTCCCTCTCTGGAGACATTTAAAACCCACCTGGATGCATTCCTGTGTAATCTGCTCTAGGTAACTCGACCTCAGCAGGGGGGTCTCCAGAGGTCCCTTCCAATCCTAACAATTCCGTGATTATAATATACTACTTGTTAAGTCTCATTAAATTATAATTAATTATAGTTTTATTAAATATAATAACCACTATTATTATGGAAAACAACAAAGCATTCCAAAAGCATCGCTGCAACACGGATTTCAGTGTTTACTGCAGGGCTGCCACCTCTTTGCGTTATTTTCTTTTTTTTTGCTTCCCCTCAGAAAAAAAAAAAAGAAAAAAAAGAAAAAAAAAAGTGAATTTCTTATGCAGCACACGTGTTTGAAATGCCTCTAAGGAATGTCTTCTAGAGCGAGAGCAAAGCCGCACTCGGGTCCCTTACCCAGGGATGAGAGCAAAGCCGCACTCGGGTCCCTTACCCAGGGATGAGAAAAAAGCTCCAGCATCTCCTTCGAGCCGGAATCGAACCAGCGACCTAAGGATTCCCGCGGGCCGCGCCTCTACAGTCCTCCGCTCTACCAGCTGAGCTATCGAAGGGAGCTGCCCGCCGCCCCCCAGCGGCCGCAGAAGCCGCCGCCCCGCCCCGCGCGCGGCTCTGCGCATGTTCCCGGCAGCGTCGGTCCTCGCCGGGGGCGAGCGGCGAGAAGAGAGTTTGGTGAGTGGAAGGCGGTGCGGGCATACACTGGGTGCGGGGCCAGTGGCGCAATGGATAACGCGTCTGACTACGGATCAGAAGATTGTAGGTTCGACTCCTGCCTGGCTCGTACTTCTTTTGGCGCAGCCTTGCGACGTGGAGCAAAACCAGGGTCCCTCACAGCAACACGCACGCATCGCTTCCGAGTGTTAGCAGCGCTCATGAGCTGCTGCAGTTATCTATTCATAGCGCCATGAGCCACCTCTTTCGGGAAAATTGAATCCACAGATTGCTGTGACCAGTTCCGCGGGCCTCAGCACAGGACAGACGTGGAACTTTTGGAGCGAGTCCAGAGGGGAGACACAAAGTGCTCAGAGGGTAGGAGCACTCTCTTGTGAAGTCAGGCTGAGAGAAGTTGGGTTGTTCAGCCTTGAGACAGCTCCTAGGAGACTTCAGAGCCCTTTCCACTGCCTAAAGGAGTTCCAAGAGTGCTGGAGAGGGACTGTTTACAAGGGCACGTAGTAAGAGGACAAGGGGTAATGGCTTTAAACTGAAAGAGGGTGAGCTCAGGCTGTATATAAGGAAGAAATTTTTTACAATGGGGTTCATGAAACACTGGAACAGGTTGTGCCCACAGAGGTGGTGAATGCCCCCTCCCTGAAAACATCCAAGATCTGGGGCTCTGAGCAACCTGATTGAGCTGAAGATGTCCAGTGTCCCGGCTCATTGCAGGAGGGCTGGAAGTAGCTGACCTTTAAGGGTTCCTTCCAACCCAAACCATTCTGTGATTCGGTAATTGGTTACTCTGAAGCTGTGGCGTGCTCTCCAATCTAATCATTGGGAATGCGTTCCTCACCTCTCCTGCCTTTATATACATGAAAAATGTTTGGGTTTTGTTGCAAAATCACACACTTTTCATGCAACTGCACAGCAAGGATGTTCTCACACTTCTCAAGACTAAGGGATAATTAGAATGTAAACAACATTCCTAATCACAGCAGCGTTGCTTGCTGCCTTCAGAGACCTCCTGGTTGTTTTCTTTGATGTTGTCTGTGAGACTAACCATAGTGTGTCAGGCCAATGTGGAGTACACTGCTCCTCTCCTAGGGCCAGAAGGTTTTTCCCCCGTGTAAAGTAATGGTGTGTTAATCGGGTTAATCTGGAAAACAAAAAAAATTGAAAAATTTAAGCCTACTGTGGTGTTTTGGTTTGGGAAACATAACGCTCCCAGGCAGACAAACGGGGTTAAATCATAGAATCATAGAATTTATGGGGTTGGAAGGGACCTTTCAGATCATCCGGTCCTAACCCCCCTGTCATGGACAGGGACACCTCCCACCAGGAGGTGCTTGCCTTGTTCAGGCTTGATCAGGCCTTGCTCAAGGCCTGATGCAGCCTGGCCTTGACACTGCCAGGATTGGGACCCCCACAACCTCCCTGGGAAACCTGCTGCAGTGTCTCACCAGCCTCACAGCAAAGAATTTCTTCCTAATTTCCTAACCTAAATTTCCTCTCTCATTTTGTACCTGTCACTCCTTGTCCTGTCACTGTAGCTCCTGACGAAGCCAGGATGATGAGACCAGATGGGAGAGAGAAGAGGAAAAAAAGAGAAAAAAGAAGACAGTAAGAACCCAGGAGGTGAGATCAGATGGAAACCCATCCCCTCAACGCGTGACCAGGGCCGAGAGCGGAAAAAGGGCAAAAGAAGCACGAGCCAGGCAGGAGTCGAACCTACAATCTTCTGATCCGTAGTCAGACGCGTTATCCATTGCGCCACTGGCCCGACGTATACCGCCTCCTGCTCCGCTGTTATCTATACTGGAAAAGAGGGGCGCGGTGTGCCCCGCACGGCCTCGAGTGCCCCTCATGGCCTGGCCCCATCCCGCCCCGCGACCGGCGGCTTCTGCGGCCTGCCCCAAAGCGGTCCGTGCTGCGCATGCGCGAGGCGAGCCCGGTACGGTCTTGGCGCGCGGCGGCGGCCCGCATTGCAGGTCCCTTCGATAGCTCAGCTGGTAGAGCGGAGGACTGTAGCGGTTAGCCCCCCGCGGGAATCCTTAGGTCGCTGGTTCGATTCCGGCTCGAAGGAGACGCTGGAGTTTTTTTCTCTCTGTCCTATGTAGCGTGTTTTTGAATAATTTCTCTTCAACCTTTTGCAGATACAGTTGCTTTTCTCGAAGAGTTCCTGCCGCATCGCAAACCGAGGCCTTGTGCTGTATCTCAGGAGCGGCTGCTCCTGCGGCAGCAGGGAATGCTTTGCCTAATGCAGGACTGCCAGCACCTGAATTTCTAAAGGAAAACAAGATGCGTGTTCATACTCCAACGTGCCACAAAGCAAGTCAGTGCAGGAGGATACCTGCTGAGATCCCTTTGTCTTATTGCAGTTAATTACGATTTTGAAATTCTGAAGGTAATTTTTCCAAGTCTCCTCTCTTCCAAATGTCTAGACACTGTTTTTACAGGATAAGGTTTTATCTATACATACTGCCACAAAAGGAACACATTTTCATATCCAGCCAACTGAAGTGTTCAAGTCCAGGCTGGACAGGGTGCATCCCTGCCCATGGCCAGCGGTTAAAACTAAATTATATATAAGATCCTTTCCTACCCAACTCATTCTAAGATTAGCACGAATTGACTGTCTCCCTTAGTGGAAAATTGCGTGTCTTTACCAGTGTCTATCTACTATAGATGTCAACAACCATGCAGCTGTCCCATCTTACTGCCTTCCCAACCCTGGGATGGGTGAAACTTGCACAAAGGACTGAGTCCTCTTGTATGAAACTCTGTACCCCTTCATCTCCCAAAGTGAAAGGAGAAGCCAGATGTGCTGACTGAGCTGACTTTAGTTTGCGAAGGGAAGGAAGGGGTTTACTGTCATCTGAAGTCTTTCTCCCTGGTTCATAACAGCACACTAAATATTTTCTTTTCCACAGGAAAGGATAACATAGAAAAATAAATCAATAATTTTAACTGTGCTCAGTTTGGCATGTTTCTTCACTTCTCTTTAATGATTTTATTCTAAAAAGAGGCAGAGATGTAATTCTTTTTGACTGAAATCATATTGGTATTCATTCTAATAGAAGGTAGGCAGTGAAATTAAGTGACATACAATTGTGTTTGAAGTTTTTTGTATTAAGCAGAGTGGCTTATCCCACAAACTTTTTGTGGGGAGAAAAGTGCACAAACTACCTAAATAACTAGTTAAATGGTGGTACACCTAAATTGTCTATGCTGCCTCTTCTGTTTGGTGTTTGGAGTGAATCTGGGTATGTGTTATTATCTAAACACGCAAAGGAATAGATCTTTGAGAATACATCTAGCCAAAACAGTTGCCCCTTGTCCATTTTTTAAATGCTTGGGCTTTTGTGATCACAGTGACTGGATACCATCCTAGTGGGAAATATTCCTGTCTTGTAGCACGCCCAGATTATCTGGCACTCTGTGCTGGCTCTTGGACAGATGCAAAACCCCAGAGTGAGGTGCTGGATGTCTCAGGATGTCTGCTGTTGTCCTCAGCAGCATCATGGTTCCACTCTCTGCACACACCTTTTGCTGGGGGAAATTGTTCCATATAGACGCTGATTCCAGTAAAACTACCGTGTTACATCACTTCGTCACACTGATGATTTTTTTTACAAGCATTCTGCATTAAGTAGAGGACTTGTAATGTGCGGTAATAGCTCTGGCTGCTTTGCATGGGCAGGCACACCTGCTGCAATCCAAGAGCTAGTTCCTCTTTGGGGAAACCCTGAGTTGCCACTTCACACTTGCCAGGGTGCAAAGCCATAACTTTGAACAGCTGTCTCAACAGCTTCTCTAGCTGTTACCGGAATGAAGTTGTTGATAGTGTGGCAAGGTAAAGGGAGTGCTACAGTTCATACATACCACCTTTATTAGTCAGAGTGGTTGACAGCCAAGATAGATTTGAATACATGGTAGTTTACATATAAATAAATGTAGCAAAACAGAGAAGAAAACCCTGTGAATCTGTACATTTTGAGAAGATTTCTGGGTGTGCAACTGAACTGTACACAAAACCAGATCATGTTAGCAAATATTCATGTTAGGAACTTTTCTGAAAAGCAAACAAAGGAGTAAAATCACATTGAAGAGCTAAGTCCTGGGCTTATTCATCCTTTCTCCACATGTCCTCAGAATAGCTGATCTTCACATCGATGAAAGACACAAATGCTCTGGTACTCTAAAAACTAAGTTTCCCATTTGAAATTAAACCATGAGTTTAGACACTCAGACCTTTAAGCTGTGAGTCCTGGACAACCCCCTCAGAGGCTTGGTCATGGGTTTGTTCTGAGGTTTTTTGCTAACTGAGATAATGAGTTGTGGCTCTTCTGTACAGAACCCTGTGTCTGTAAAAGGGATTTGCACACATGAAGCAGCATGTCTGTCTTTGCTTCACACTCTGAGATCGAGTCATAAATCTTTCCCAAGAAAAAGCTCTCATTTAGAAAATGTAAATAAGAACACATGACTTGCCATACATCTCAAGCCCATGGAGATAATTTCCTTGATTTTGGTGAACTTTGGCTCTGGCCCTCTAGACCTATCAGAGGTGTTGCATGTTAAAAAATTCCCCAGTTGCTTTTGCTAATATGGGATTTACTTTTTCCTTCCTGGCTTTAGGCCTGCTCTGTAGCTGTTGTTGAAATCAAGGGTGCAATTCCTGGTGACTTCCATGGGAACAGGAGGACGGATTTCACATGGGAAAGGATTCCATGTATAACACGTAGCTTTACACCAGACTTTTCTCCCAGTGCCTCTTTCAGCTCCCTGCTGGCAATAGTCACTAGGTAACATTTGGACATTTTCACACTAAATTTCTCTACTAGACAGTGAAACTTAGGAAATCACTTCACCTGCAGATTTATTACGTAGTATGTGCTCTCCCTACTCCTTCATTTGGGGATAACATCCTATGCCAGAGCAAACACCCTGAAAAGGGGAATAGTGAAGAAAGCCAAAAGAGGAGTGTGTGTGCTGGTGTCCTCAGCACATACCCAGTCTCTGTGCTCTGCCCATCTCACAGCACCCCAGTGCTGTCTGATCCATCCCCCCGGGGGGGAAGATGTGAGGCACTCGGCTACCACTGGAAAGATGTGCCTCTGGGGCCAAGTCTCTTCAGTGGCACCTCAGGATGGTGTCACCAATCCCCTCTCCTGGGACCAGCAGGTTGGATGGGCACATCCTCACCGGGCAGGCAGGATGGTGGTCTGGGGTTATGTACATACGAGTGGTTTCCAAAATCATTGCAGCTGAGGACAAAGAGGAGCCCGCGGGTAGGAGGGAAGTGAGCACCTGTGCACAGCTCCAGCCATACCAGGATCTTCCCTCTTTTCTGAAGCAGAAAACCAGGGCCATTTCTGAGGGCAAATGTGTGTGTTGGCTGTCCTCATGCCTGCACCCAGAGAACAGCTATATAACCTGAACAGGAAGTAATGGTCTTTAAACTATCCTTGTGTTATGGGACTTTTAAAGAAACATGGAAAGTAGTATGACTTGACTTTGGAGTTACAGCTGGTTCTGAAAAACACATTCTTTTCCCATATATTTAGCTGCCACTGAATGACATTTGATGTCAAAGGTGAGAATAGAAGGAAGATAATAATGTTTTGCAACCGTGGGAACCAATTTTGAGCAAGGGAATAACACTTTTAGCTAGTTATATATTCACCAGTCTGTATAATTTAGTGGAACATTGTGACCACCTTTAGACCACAGCATGCAAAAATAGCAAATACACAGAACTGACAATGATGGATGTAAAATGATCAATAAGGAGAAATTCGGCTACCTCAGGCTTAAACAACTATGTCAAATCAGTGAAGTGCTAAGTTTAAGATCTAAGAGGTATTCCTTTAGCTCTCACAAATTAGTGGCCTAAGTTCTTCATGCTTCCTTTAGCCATATCCATATGTATCTCCACTGATTTGTGCAGTGGTACGCCTGAACATACACCTCATTCTTACCTCTTTGTTTAAAATCAGGCCATGTGCTCTTAAAGCCCCTGTGCCTGGCACAGAGGGGAGGATTCAGTCTTACCCCAATGAGCTGGTGAGGAGGACGGTCACTCCTTTGCTGCTTGCCTTCCCTGCCAAGTCCTTGCTGCTCCCACAGCCCCAGTGCCTGTGCTGGTGTGATGGCTCCCAGCCCAGTGCCAGCAGGGCAGTAGGGCTAGAAGCCAAGGGCATGGTGGAATAAGCCAGCTGGCAGAAAGCTGTTGGCTGGGAACCAGAAGGAGGAGCTTTGCCACAGGCCTGTGGGAAGAGGAGAGAGGCTCTGGGACAGCCCAGGACCAGCTTTCCACTCACCATGGCCTTTGCCCACTGTCTCATGGGCAGCAGCTTTGGTTTGCAGCTTTTGCAGGGGAAGACACAGAGCCTAGGTGTACTTGTGGATGAGGCTCCTGGATTTAGAGTGACCTGCACTGTAACAACCATCAGAAAAATCTCCTAGCACTTTGTCTTGGCTCAAGATTTATAATTTCTAATTGCCAGACCTCGGTCCTAGCAAGCCACTAGCTGCCCTCCTAAGAGCACTTTTCTCTGGGAGGGAGAGCCTCATCTGTCTTGCCATCAACTTTCTCCCTGAGACCTCCTAAGGAGCGCTTCTGGGGCTCCCTCACAGGAATGTTTCACATACAGCAAAACTGCTGCATGCAAGGAAACTTCCGGGGGCAGGGAGAGACAGAGCCAGTGTGTCCATAAAGGGACTCAAGACTGTGTCTGGGAGGTGAAACTACAGCTGAGGGCAGGGAGGAGACCAGCTATACTAAAGGGAATATTATTAGAGAGAAAGACAATTTGAAGCCATGAGAGACCAGCATGCTCGGTACAAGCCATGGGTATCTCCATACACAGTGCAGGTATCAACGTATTGGAAGTAGCATAGAGGGAGATTCTGCCTTGGTAGGAAATTACTCTCAGGTTGCACTTGATTAACTTAAAGACAACTATGAACACAGGCTGCAGAACTTATCATATGTTTTTTCTCACTGTGACACTCAGTGAGAAGCACCAACAGGCCGCTCGCCTGCTCTAGGACTCCGTGCGATAGCTCCGATGGCTGTCTCCAATCAGTTGTGTCTTCTCAGTTACATTAGTTGGCTGAAGCATAATAGGAGTTTCTCCATCTAAATTGAAGAGGATGACAAAAATTACTTTAAGAACCCTTCACTTGCCACCAAAGTCAGATTTCTTGTGAGCACCACAACATTTCATTCGCTGTTCTGGTTACAGCTTAATCTGGTTTCACAGACAGCTGTGTGGATACCAACAAGGTGGCACTGCCCACACCGAGTCTACAAATGCTCTTACTACTTGTTTTCATATAATGGCAGATTTCTGGGTGGCTATTGCTGCTGCTGTTAAACTGGACATTTGTTGTGCCTGGTGCTTTGCAGAGCTTGCAGGCTAAAAGTTCCTGCCTGTTCTAATAGCAAGTCCTTGTTCCTACAAATGGCTGAATATAATGAGCACTGTTGTGAGTCAGCAAGCTCTAACCTTGAGGGTGTTTGTGAGAATGGGACAGAAATGAGTCTTGAAGAAAGCAGAGTTAACAGTAAAGAAAGAGGAGAGTTAAAAGGAAACTGCGTGAGCAGTAATAGTAATACACTTGAGAGGAGAGAAATCATGTATATCCTGAAGGCCAGCTAGTTAAATAAAAATTCAAATTGAATTTGAAGTCTTATGTAATGTATATGCAATAGGACTCTGGGAATTACTATTTTAATGAATTTGGAACTACCAAAACTTCATATTACCACTATATAAATCCTTACTTGCTGTGTACTTTCTCACTCTGTGCAATTTTGTTTTTGCTTTTCCAATATGTCTGTTAAAAATGCATTTGTTGTAGAGTGGAGGAAAGTCGAAGTGAAGTCTTTACAGAGTTCCTTGATGGCTACTGTGTTCCATCTGATAAAGAACAAAGTTTGGTTGCCCTTCTCCTGGGCCTCTTTCCAACCCTCAAGTTTTTTGGAGGGAGGAAAGTACTCAATTCTCAGAGACTGACTTTTACAGGTTCAGCCATCTTAGTGAAGAGTTTCGTATGAAAACTCTGGACTATCTATATCTTGATACTACCACAGCCTTCACAGTAATTGAATACAAATTATGACTTTTTATGCCAAGTGACCAAATGTTTAGGAAAAAAATCTCATCTGACATTTCCTCCTGTTTACATGACAGCTGATGGGATGAATCATGGGCAAAAGATGTAATGTACAGGAGTAACTTAACCCAGAGCAGGAATCTAATTGCATGCCATACGGCTTCCACGCAGTGGGGGTAGAACAACTTTGACTCTGTCAAGGTGAAAGGCAAGAATGATTAAATGCCAAGCAACTTCTCTGTATGGGCAATTCCGTATTTAGACACAAGGTCAAAGACAGACGTGTTTCATAACTTCTAAAAGTGTATGAGTAATTAATGCTTTGAGCTCAGCTCAGGCTCATATTAGTTTGGCAGTTCCAATCCATTTTTAAGTTGCTGTGTGTTTTCTAGATTTCTGAGCAGCATTCCCTCCCACCCACTGCTGCCTTCAAGTTGTTCATTTGCTGGAAGATTGTTGATGGAGGGCAGAGATTAGCAGTTCATTTTGCTGTGATACCCAGGTGTGCAACAGGAGAACAGGACCCACTGCAAATCTGTCGCATTGCCTCCAGCTGATCTGCAGACAGCTCTTAGCTGACACCCTCACCAAACATTTTGCTGCTTGCATCCTTCTAAGATTTATGATAGGGTTTTTTAGCAGAACAAGGACCCAGGGCATAATAGACTGTACAAATATAGTCTGCTAATGGCAAGCTGCAGAATGGAGGTGAGGCAGAATTCACAGTTTAAACTGCTTTCTATAGATAGCTCCTGTTCACTGTTCGCCTACATTTGTATCATATGGAGTTTGGAGGAGACAATGAAGTGATAAAAACGTATTGCTTCTGAGTTGGGAAAGTATTTTGCTACTCAGGTTCTTTTATTATTTTTCTTTTTTTCTGTCCCAGAATTCACTTTCTGTAAAATAAAAGTTGGTCTAGAAATGCTTTGCTTTGTTCTCACAATGATAACTGAACAGGAGGGAACAGACCTGCCAAACTGCTTTGAGTGCATCATTACAGCCTGAAGTACAAAGGCAATCCAAATTCCAATGCCACCTCCTCTGGGAACACAAAAGTTAACAAAAATTTTGCCATCACCTTCAGTGGAAGTAAAATCTGTCAACCTGCCCCATGTGTGTGGGAAAGTGAGAAAGTGTTGCACGTGTCTGTGCTGCAGACAAGTGAGTGATTCTTCCCTCTGCCAGTGTATTTTGACAGGTTACCCATAACATCATGGCACAATACCACAGATTACCTTATTTTGCACCTTTCTAATGTCCCGTTTGATCTGAAACACCAAAAAATATCATGTTTAAAATGTAATAACCCAAACATAACGTTTAATTTTTGGTCTTCTGCTCTACATTAGGTCAGAGTCTTCTGGTACAAATCAGTAGTTGTGAGGAGAAATCCTTGTAAGCTAAGTACGTGCCAGGGCTTGCAAACCCCTAATTTCGTTTAGTTCAGATGGTCGTGTTACTCCTGGAAGTACATGCTGTAAAACGAGGCTGTCAAGGGAGACATGGGACTAGCTGAGCACTAGAAGTAGTCAAATTTATTTGACTAAAACTTTTTTCCAGAGGAATATAAATCCCCCTAGAAATTCTCTCTTTCTAGAGAAGTAGCATTTCAACAGAATTGCAGCCTTTGGCATGACTGTGTTGATTTCAGTGACAACTAACTTTGCTCTTACATTTTAGGGAATGGATCACTGAATCTTTGGCCTCACACCTCTTTCTTCTTCACTAATAATTATGTTTTATGGTATGTTAGTTTGAGGAGTAAAATAAACTGTGTAAAACCTTAGTTTTGTTAATGAGAAATGTGAGGAACTGAAAAATTATTATTGTCGTGTCAGTTCGATAGTTGAAGTCTAACTTTGAACTCTTTTGAGCAGTACAGCCAGCACCAGGCAGCTCCCAGTGAGCACAACTGCTAAGGACTCACTCTCAGAGGTTTTTAGCATCAGGAATTGTAATGCTTTATTGATGTTGCATTCCTCAGAAAAGTGGCCTTAGCATGAGGATCTACATTTTGATCTCAGCAAAAAGTTCTGGTTAGCAATAATGTAGATGCTGGGGACAGCGGGAAGCAAAGGAACTGATTGCTGGCTAGAATGCTCAGTCTGTGCACACAGCACGCAAAGAATTTGGATCCTAATAGAATCTCCTCTTCCAAAATGAAATCTGCACAAGTGATTACAGTTTGTTTCTGAATCACATACAGGAGCATTTCTATTATTTACCTAAAGGAAGGCATGAGTATTAATTTCTATGGCCCAGCATTAAAAAATGCACAATTTTTGCTATTCTAAAATTCATCTGTATCTTTCTGGCCAGCATGCCTGAAGTTGGGGCGACAAGAGAAGAAGGAAGAGAGAAAGCTAACTTTGATCTGGTNTTTTTTTTTTTTTGAAATGCATTGTCTGTTTTCCTTTCAGCTGCAGAAAAGATGCTTATGTTACCCTTTGTCATCAAGCTTTTATTTTTATTTCTTACACATTGCTCTCTTTTAAAAGAAAGTGAATTCTGCTTTACTGAGGCTTGCTGGTTTTGATTAGAAGGAAAATGGAACAAGACTGAAGAGGAGGGTAGGAAAGGTATAAAGATCTAGTTTTCTTCAGACCCTACCTATATATTTAATACTGTTTTCCAAATACTTAAAACATGAAATTCCACATTATGTTAATTTTTCAGACTGGTACTTTGCTAAACATTTTAAATTATTTTTTAAAATTGGTATCAGTGGAACTTGGTGGGAGTAAAGGGATGTCATGGGGGCCTAAAATTAAAGAATACCAATACCTTCTGGTACCTGTGCCAGAAGGAAGGAGCAATTATTTTTCTGCCACTGGGGAACTTTGTGCTGGATTTTGAGGGAGAATTAAAATTAAAAATAAACCAAATTAAAAATAAACAAATCAGGCAGAAATTAAACATTCTGATTCTTCAAAGTTCCATCCTTCTACTTCAGACTTGGCTTTGGTATCATAGACTCATGAAGAGCAAGACACATTTTAGATTTGCACTTTTCAGGTGCCTAATATCATAGAGTTTATTAGATTTGTCTCAAATAAGGTATTGTGGTTATAAACTTTTCACTAATAGTTTTTATTGCCTTTGCAGAGACTGATCAAATATGATCAGTTTTTAAGCTGTGTTTACCTTGATATGCCTCTAGGCAAAATCAATTTAAAAACACCACCACACGTTGGCATAACAGTTATAAAAATAGCATTTGTTCCAACTACTACAAGTGTTTTGTTACATATTTATGGAAGGGTAAATTTGTGTGAAAAGTTGGTGGGGAAAAATTTCTTACTGCTAAAGGAACATGACATTTGCAATCTGGCAGTGCTATTTTAAGCATAATAAACATAAGAATATAACAGTGTAAGATTTTCCACAACAATGGAAGAGAAAAAGAGTGAACTGACTTCTTGGATCCTTCCTCATAAAAACCCATAATCTTAATCATAGTTTATATCAATTTGCAACTGAAAAGTGTCCTCAGTCTTTCCCTGGTACCTTGGGTTCTTATTGCTGGAGCAAGGGTCATTGCATCTCTCACCCTGTACATATCTATCCAGTTTGAGATGTTTCTACTTCCCCTGAATATGATGTCAACACCTCCAGCAGATTAGGACAGAGCTCTTTGTTCAAAGCATGTATCCCACAGTAGTGCCAAATTAGGAAATCACCACCATCCTCCCTTGGCATAGCCAAAACATGAATATGCAGCTGGGGGAATGCGGCAAAGCCAAACGAGGGTGACCTGCTGTGAAGGTCATTCTGCTGCCACAGGCCCATGTTCCTGGCTCCTAAGTTCCCTGTTCCTCTTGTCCCTAAGTCAGCACTTGCCTACCCCACCATGAAGCACAGCAGGGAATTAAATGGGCCAGGAATTTTTGAAAGGATTAGTTTACACCTGGATTTTATCCAAGGCCTGGGTAAGGTAGCAGTATTGCTGCTGCAAGTGCAGAAGAGAGTGAGCAGCTTGGGGGCTGGATGGGAGAGGGACAGGACCATGGTAGCTCCCATGCATACTCTCTTGGGTTACTGCACAACTTTACTGTTGGAAAATTTTCATCTTTTCTTGAAGCCTTTTCTTGAATGGGTAGAATATCCACCAGAAGTAGGGATAAATTTTACAGAAGCCAAGTCTGAATGACAGCTTATTCAGGCCATTCAGACATGACAAGCACCAGTCCAGTAGAGCCTAATGTATGAGTATAGGATCTAGGAAATGAAGGAACATGGACATGGGGCCTACAGGGTGAACATTGTCTCTTAAAATAAGCCCTAAGGCTTTTATTGTTTAAGTGTCTCATAAGAGATTCAGGAGGTATTTAGTCGTAAGTGCCATAAGTTTGGTTTTGCATTTATACATAACTTGGGAAGTTCACTGGGTCATGGTCTTAGCTAGAGTGAATTGGCACATCTCCACTGAAGTCTGGAAGCAGCCTCAGCATTGTGAGCAGAACATCTGGACTAGAGGCTTTAAAGATTGTTTTGAACAGCTTTGCCACACAGTAAGCCCCTATAATACACACCTCTTTCCATGTCGTTCTTAATTTGCTCTTCCAAATCTTCTGGAGACACACAAAACTCCTGCTGTTCCCCCTCGGGTGCCTTCGGTTTACACTTTCCACAGCAGCAGTTGAAGCAGCAGCAGAGGCAGCAGCAGAGGTAGCAGCCTGTCAGCAAACCACAGACTGCAAACAGGCCCTGGGTTAAACACAGCGGGACAAAAATCTTGTCAGCAGTGACCTTCCTCTAACTTGTGGCCGTCTCTGACAGCTGAAGGAAGATTGTCAGAGGAACTCTGGTTCCTAAGTGCTTGGCACTCAGTGGAGTCCACCTGCTGTACCAGTGCCTGAACAAGGGTCAAATCTTCCAAAGCCCTCCTCACCTACAAGCTCCTACTTGTCACTGAGGACCACGTCCACAAAGAAGACACCAACCAACAGGCCCCCACATGCTCAGCATTTGAAAGTCTGTTGTTCGGCTGATGACCCTCAGAAAAACCCTCCAGGCAGTATGCAAAACCCCACCCACCTTAAAATGACTCATTTCCATCTTTAAAATGACTCATTTGCCCAAGATCATTTTTGCAAACACTTATTTACTGGCAAACTCTTGTTGATTACAACGCTGGGAGAAAAAGAAGCAAAGACCCAGATGCATGGCACATAACTTTGGGCACTGAACTAAGGCATCCAGTTTAGGACTGTAGCCCCTGTGGACTCCCCACACAGTCAAAGAGAAGTTAAAAGCCCTTCCAGAGGGAGATTCAGCCATAAAAGTATTTGAATTGCCTATTGTGGGTGTCTCCCTCTCTCCCCATTCGCCTGTGCAGGACCACACAGGTGACATCTCCCAAACTGTAGTCCTCGGACTACGGTTTCTTGGTCTGGGGACTCAGGTAGCAAGAAGTTCCCACATTTGCTCACTCCTGTCCCTATGGCACAAAGCATAGAGGCTTCAGGAGAGCCAACACAATTGCCTGGGGCCAAGACCAGAGATCTCGGTCAGAGTCAAGAGCCAGAAAATTTAAATTTACAGAGCTTTCTTCCCTCAGACCAAGTCGGTGCCTGGGTTCACAGCACAGCTTCACAGATGTTCAAGTGTGCTGCGTCACAGCAATGGGACCTGTAGGAGGGGAGAATTTAAGCTGGCATTGCCAGTCTGTGCTCCATGGGGACATGACAGCAACCTGGCTCCTGACCCAAGGTAGTTCCAGTACTACATGGAGATGTTTGTGACACAGAAGAAAGCTCCATGGACGTCTCTTCATGGACATAGTGGTATAAGAGTAAAGGAAAACCAGTGACATTCCTGGAAAGCAAATCAAAGCTGATAGGTAGAAATCAATNACCAAACCATTCTGTGATTCTCTGAATGTGTAGGTAAAAGCAGCACAGCTTTGTGGCCACCAGGAATATATGGATTGGAGGTACAGCCAGGCTTTAGCATTATAGTTATACAGTCTGCCCTTTACTAACTATTTGTTATATTCATAAGACGACATCCTGCTGAGGAAGAAAGTAAGCACAAATGTCAGGATATTGTCAAACTTAGACAACGGAGCTATGCAAATAATATTGTGTATGCATGTCTGAGCTAATGTTAGTGGGGGCAGACTGGAGCATCTTGGAAGGTACTAAGACTATTTATATGCCTAATATTAATATAAGCATGTATCCAGAGTGAGCAAGGTGGTTTTAAATGAAAAGAAGGACTCTGACTTTTTGTCTTAAAATGCTTTCTTTCTGACACCTGAAATGGTGCCATAAGCCCTAAAGTAAGTTATCTGACTGTTTATCATTTATGCCATAATGGGGAATAAATCACCACAATGTATAGAATGAAAAAAAAAAGACAGAATAAAAGTATATAGAGGGGAAAACACACTGAGTTTATTCATGATACCTTTAATGTTTCAACATTTCCTGTCCTTAGATTATCATAGTTGGTAAACCAAAAATCAGTTTATTGATATCATCAATAAACTGTCTTCATGGTAGAGGTTGAATTGGTTTTTTGCTAAAGCAGTTAAACAAACAACCTCTATGCCTGCCAGTGGAGAAGCAGTTCGAGTTCCCATTACCCATGTCTCCATGTTCCCAGTGTAATATGCCTGCTAAAAAGTCTGGCACTCTGAAAAAGAATGATAATTTTCATTTTGCGTTTCTCCTTTCAGTTGAGTTTCCTTACTGCTAATGATAAAACTCCTCTCAACCATCAGATTTTCTCAGTATGAATGTGCTGGGAAGAGGAATGTTTGCAGCCAATGAGGAAGATAATAAGAGAAAGTTGTGGTCCCTTCTGTCCTCCACCAGAATGTCAGGAGTCCAGAGGTCATCTGTAGATGATGCCTCAGACTCAAATAGTATTATGACCACCATAAAAATTTCAAACTGACCCAGCATTTGTGCATGAGTTAAAAAGAAATGAGAAAAAGTGAGCTCAGCTTGCAAAAGAACCCCCACTTGGTGGCCTCCTTATACTTTGGAGGTGGCAAGATTTTGGGCTGGGGGAGAGATAGAGAGACCACCTGTGATAATCCTCAAATGAGTCTATATACATTTTTTGGATAAATTCTTGAAAACCAGGAAGCAATGATTACTCTGCTCTTCAGCATGTCTTGTCTCACCTCTGGGATATAGATTGCTTGAAGCAATCCTCACATTTCTCCTGTAGTTGTTAGGGACTTATTAGTTTCTCTCTGTACTCCCCACTGCTTTCTTTATGAGTCAAAGCCACAGTGGTTATTTCTGTACCTGATTTTATGACCCCAGAGGATTTTATACTCCATAAAATCTCCATTAAAGATCACTGAGTAAAAGAAAAATAAAAGCTAAAAAATAAAAAGAAATAGTGAATAAAATCTTTTTTGTCAAAACTGTTAAAGGAGTCAACACTGTTGCTCTCTCAGTGCTAAGGCCACCTAACTGTGACAAAGAGGCAGGAGGAGAGGGTGGACAGCAAAGACAAGGGGGAATGATCCATCAGGAGATGACAGCAGCTTTCGTGGGGTGTCCGGCCTGCAGCAGGAGTCAGCTACAGCAGCTGCAAGCAGGCAGCTTCCAACCAGCCTCTGTGGGGGCAGCACATTTGCAAGTTTAATTTAAACACCAGTACTTTATTCATTGGTTTCATGCACATGCATTTGAGGAGCTTCTGCCTCATCCTGATTCAGAAAACAAATTATGGTTTCTCAGACCCCTAGAGTGGCCAAGTGACTTCTCAGCTTGAAAGGGGAATGTGGGGCAATCAGCACTGGCCTGTTCCTTGCTGAACAGAGAAGTCTGTGTTCCACAGTTCTCAGATAAAAACTGTCATAAAGTGCTTGCTTCAAACAGTACAGATCATCTTCCTATGTATTCCAGCACAGTCCAGCAGAGTGCTTTCCTGTGCTTCTGTGGCTGGAAACAGGTGGGGACTGCATGGGTTTTGCACATTTGCACTTCTGCTTGTTGCATATCTGTAACATTTCAGTATTTGCAGAAACACTTGAATTTGATATATGCAAACATCAGAGGACACCAATGTGATAAGGGAACAAATGAACCCAACTCCTTCATGACTAGAACAGCCCATTATGTGTTTTTCCTTGAGCAATATGCAGGGTTTTGATGTATCATTCTCTTCCTTTCCTACTCTCTTCCTCCATTCCACTCTTCTAACCTTTTCTTCGAGTTCCTTTCTCTCCCTCTGTCACCAGGGCACGTATATAATGCCATAATCACAGTGTTATGTATTATTATTGCTTACTTATGTTGTGTGCTATATATAGCAAAAAAGAGCTAAATTTGTATGGTAATAATTTATTAATTTGTTGTCACATAAATGGGACTTCTTGTTTTTGAATAATGAGTCATTCTTATTTAGTCATTACAGAAAAAAAAGTCAAAATTAACCTGGAGCACTAGATTCAAATCTAATTAATGTCTGAAAGTGTTACAAAACACGTACTATAACTATATATCAGGTTAAAAAAAAGAGAAAACTTTCTATATTAGCACTAGTCTGAGCTTACATTACATTCTGCCACTGTCGATTTTCCAGATAATATTGTTTTATTAAATTTTTAGTTTAGAGTCAGATCCTTTCTTAAGCCTGTGGAGAGATCATGTTTTTCAGGGGATTCCTTGTGTATGTAATTGTCAGTGTGCATTGTAACATTTGCTTACCAGAAGAAAGTAACAGCTTACCTTTGCCCACCAGCTTGAGAGCATGAAGTAGGTGTTAACATTTTCCTCACCAAACTGTTCTGCCACATAGAGCCCTAATGATCCATACTTGTCATATATGTTTCGCTTGGACAGATCAGTCAGGGTTGCATGAGCATTGTTGATCTCTTTAAATTTTTCTGCAGCCTCTGGATTGTCTGGATTCTTGTCAGGATGGTATTTCAGAGCCAATTTTCTTAAACATGAGACACAAACAAAAAAAACAGAGGGAAAGTAAGTCGTCTGTATGTGTGCATGTATACAGACACAAAACATTATAAAAATATTTTCATGGAGTTATAATAATTCTGAACTGTGTGTTCAGCCTTCTTTTTTCCAGCTCTGATGTACTACTCAGTGGAAGAAAAGTGACACAAAGGAACCAAACATGAAAGTTTTGGTGAAAGAGGTGTGCCTATTACACTGAGAATGAACTTTGTGTATTGATACCTAGTCAGCTACTGTGTTAAAGTAGACAGTGATATATGATGAAAGCACAGATTGCAACATGATAATAAATCACAGGCATTTGTTGCATTATGATTGCCAACTCATTTGCATCATTTAGCAGGTTTTAGCAAAGATAAAGATTTTTTAAAGGTTGTTTAAAAACATGATGATCACACTGCTTATCCAGGCAACATTATTTTCTTTATAGCAAAGGAAATTCTGTGTTCAATTGCCTATCAATAGTAGCTATATTAAAATGTTGTAAACAGTGTCTGTGTTTGCGGAAGCCCAGACAGTGATGATGGAGAACACAGTTAGGAGTTGCAATAGAAGGGAAGCATCTTTTTGAAGCACAAGGTGGAAAAGCATACTGAGTTACTTGCAGTTTCAAGTGCCTGTCTTTGGGCCTAATTCCCCACTGCTGCACTTCTGAGACAATCCTTAATGCAGTGAAAGGGCATTGTCACAGGATCATAGAATGGTTATTTTCATAGGATTGTGGAATGGTTAGGGTTGGAAGGAACCTTAAATCTAGGTTTTCCCCCTGCCCACATGGCAACAGACAACTTTCACTAGACCGGGTTGCTCAAAGCCCCATCCAGCTTGTCCCTGAAGACTTCCAGGGATGGGGCATCCACAACTTTCTTGAGCAAGCTGTTTCAGTGCCTCATGACCCTCACAGTAAAGAATTTCTTCCTAATATCTAATCTAAACATAGTCCTTTTTAGTTTAAAGCCATTGCCCCTTGTCCTATCACTTCATGCCCTGGTAGAAAGTCCCTTTCCAGCTCTCTTACAGGACTGCTTTAGGTACTAGAAGGTGCTCTAAGGTCTCCCCGGAGCCTTCTCTTTTCCAGGCCAATTCTCTCAGCCTGTTTTCATAGGAGAGGTGCTCCATCTCTCTGATCATCCTCGTGTCCCTCCTCTGGACTTGCTCCAGCAGGTCCATGCCCTTCTTACCTTGGGGTGCCCAGAGCTAAATGCAGTAATCCCTGTGTGGTGTGAGAATGGAGTAGTGTCAACTAGTTAGAGCTGCTTATGCCAGTGGAAGCCTTTACTAGGGCAAGGTTTGACGCTGCCTTTCCCTGGTGACTCTACTCAGCGCTATGGCATTTGAGGACAGGTACAGCTTGAAAAGTACAGTGTGTGGCTCTTGGCTCACAGCACTGGGGAAGCACAGCATCTAGAAGAAGGGGTTTGCTTCCAACCATGTTGAAGCACTGGTAGAGTGAGCTCACATACGCTTGCAAAACAAGCAGAGACAGAAGTATATATTTTCAAAAATCACCACTCCCTGTGAAGACCTTGCAATGTCTCCAGGACATTTATTTAATGACTAGTGCTGACCTCTAGTGGCATCAAAAGTGATTTAGTAGTGTTTCAAGCTGATTCAATCACGGCCAAGCTATGTTGCATTTTGTAAATATTCTCTC
Source organism: Edolisoma coerulescens (assembly GCA_013397115.1). Taxonomy (NCBI): domain Eukaryota; kingdom Metazoa; phylum Chordata; class Aves; order Passeriformes; family Campephagidae; genus Edolisoma; species Edolisoma coerulescens. The sequence goes on along the minus strand of VWZW01002478.1, from coordinate 1,475,676 downwards.
CAAGTATTTTGAGAGCTAGCCATAACTGCTACGACCAAAAATAGTATTTGTGGTGTGAAGGCAGTGTGCCTACACTTCCTCTAACAAATTTAACCTCAGAGTAGAGTACTACTTGATTTCCTTGTGAAGTCCCAGTACAGGTAACTCCTCCAGTAAAAAGTAACTGCTTTATTCCTGATGACAGTTCCTGCCTGGAAGACATTCTGCCAATATCAAGACTCATATGAGCCCGGGAACAGCTTCTGCCAACGATCTCTTCAATTCTGTTGGACTCAAGTCACAGAATCATAGGTCATAAATAACTCCTTAAACATGTGTCTGATAGCATGAATAGGTTCATATTCAGTCATATTTAATATACCGTGCATATTGCACCTTAAACACAAAGTTTTGGTCATGTTTAACATGTGCCCTAAACACAATAAAACATTAAATATGAGAACTGGAAAAACAAGCTAAGTCTTGCATGATTAATGACGTTATGTGCCATCCAAGTATTTAAGTAAAGTATGCAATCTATCCCTTTTCTTACCTGAAAACGAACCCCAAAAATTAGGGGGAAAAAAAAAAAAAGAAAGAAAAAAAACTGGGAGAAGTATTACTTCCAAAAACCCATGTGTGTTTGCAGGCATCGGACAATCAGTCTCCAGCCTTTCTTTCTTTTCCCAGAGACCCAAAGACTTGTTCTGTCAGATCCACATCCCAAACAATCTCATAAAAAATAAGAATTTCAACAGAATGTAATTTTGAAAAGATGAAACACATTAGTTACATTGTTACTTTACCTAGTAGTGTTTTAGACTACTAACAGGATTACTTTTAACAATTAACAAAAGATAATCTATGTTCTTATTTTGATTTTGGGACAACTGTTCTCACTAAAAAGAGTACATTACCAAAACAATTCTCTGCACACTGAGAGGACATATACTAATTGGAGATGATTTAGCAATGGGAAAGAGATCTAGATATTAGCAGTACAATTCATATGAGTGAGACGAAGGACTCTGTTAGGTCTAACCCAAGAAAAAATAAAAGGAAGGACAATAACTATGTGATATAACACAAAGTACCAGCTATATGGAATCTTCCCTGGGGGTCCTGAAAAAGTGACATTCCCAGTTATGTAATAACCAGGGTTCATTATGAGAAAAAGGAAGAAGACAAAAAAGTAGAGAGTGAAATGAACAAAGGAGTTTGTTGGCTACTTCCCATGCCAAAACCATGGGTTTATGTCCGTTCGTATTTTCTCGTGGTGAATGGCCTTCTCCTTCACCACTTTAGGATCACTGTCCACTGCAGCCCTCCACAGCGGCAAGCAAGTTTGGGAGAGAAAAGTGACATCAAACAGAGAAACAGCTATCCCACAAGATGGATAAGTGTGCCTTAGATAGATAAGGCACTCACGGAAATGAAGTCAGTGAAATAAGCTCAAGATGTCTGTTAGTGAGAGGCTTAGGCTGAAAAGTGAGATCAGGCCAGACTCTGATACAGGGGTGGGTCTGATGAGGGTGCTTTTGGATGAAATTAGCAATATTTTGAAGACAGGAAAATATGCTCTATAGGGTGAAATATGACAACACTATGAAGTATCAGAGGATGTCAATGGCAAGTCCCTGTGCTTCCTTTGATAGCTCAGCTGGTAGAGCAGAGGACTGTAGGATCCCTTGCATGGCCATCCTTAGGTTGCTGGTTCAACTCTGGCTCGAATGAGTGCTCTTTTGGCTCTGGCCCACACCCTGTGGCACCACTGGCTTTTTTTGGTCCTGTCCAGGAAGCTCCCTTTCAAATGGCTGTCCAGCCATGAGCTCTTGCCTGACATTGGGAAGTTGACCAGACAAGGTATTTTTGGGTGAACCCTTGGGCAGGGTGGTTCTGAGCTCTGAAGTTGTCAGGGGTCACCTCCAACAGGAAGGTGAGTCAGTATATGGTAGTGTGAGAGTGAAGATCATTAGTGGGGGCTCAGGCTTTGGGTTCAGGGCATCCTGGGTCAGGGCTGGGTGCCTGGGAGGGGAGAGGACCTCAGGCAGAAGCTGTGGGATGGGGAATTAGCTCAAGTGGTAGAGCGCTCGCTTAGCATGTGAGAGGCAGTGGGATCGATGCCTGCATTCTCCAATGCTTTTCATTACCCCATGCTTGAGCACAGGGCCCTCTGTCAGGGATCCATCTATTCTCTGGGGGCTGTGGGGAGATTTATGGTGGGCCCTGGATTTGCAGAGGAGGATGACATCCAGGGTTGTATCAAGAGTACCGTGGGCAGTTTGACAGAAGAATTGATCTTCTCCCTCTTTGTTTGACAGTTCTCAAATATCAAGCCAAGTACAGAAAAGGACATCAGTGGAATAGAGCAACCTCAGTGGAAGGCCACCAAGAGTCTCAAGGAATTCTCTTTAAGGGTGAGCTGAGGAGAGTGGTGCTTTCAGTTTGCAGAAAGAGAGGTTCAGAGGACTTACACATGATATTCCAGCACTCTGCCTCAGAACAGAGGAATGACTGTAATTTTGTTTTGTCTTATGCTTGAGCAGAGGGCTGAAGACAGCACAGTGAAAGGGAAACAAGGGAAAATGCAGCAGGATATGGAAAAACTCTGTGTGGCCATCAGGAGAGTTCATCTGCAGAGGATGACATCCAAGGAGCTTATGGAGCATTTCTGTGGTGTGCATGACTGATGGGTTGAGCTGAAGGTGCTGTGATGTTGGAGCTGAAGCTGTTTCAAGCAAGATGTAGCAATAGAGGGATGATGGTGCACTGTGGTTTGGGAAAAGTGCCGGGCGAGGTCCTGGGCATGTCCCCATGTTTCCTTCGATAGCTCAGCTGGTAGAGCGGAGGACTGTAGGCTCCCTTGCATGGCCATCCTTAGGTCGCTGGTTCAACTCTGGCTCGAAGGAATGCTTTTTTGGCTCTGGCCCACATCCTGCACTAGCACTGCTGCCTTTTGGTCCTGCCCAGGGGGTTCCCCTTCAAAGGGCTCTCCAGCCATGACCTCTTGTCTGACCTTGAGAAGTTGACCAGACAAAGCATTTCTGGATGAACCCTGGTCAGGAAATTGTGGTTTAGAGTACTGGTGTTGTCTGGGATCACAACCAGTAGGAGTTGGTGGTGTGCCCAGGCTTTGGGTGCAGGGCATCCTGTGTCAGGGCTGGATATCTGGGAGGAGAGAGAACCTCAGGAAGAGGTTGCATGATGGGGAATTAGCTCAAGTGGTAGAGCGCTCGCTTAGCATGTGAGAGGTAGTGGGATCGATGCCCGCATTCTCCAATGCTTTTCATTCCCCCTTGCTTGGACACAGGGTCCTTTGTCAGGGGTCCCTCTGTCCACCGGTGTTATTAGGAGCTATTCATAGCTGGCTGCAGAGATAATTACAGCAACCAGGTCTGTACCAGGAGCAGCAAGGGCTGTAGACTGGGGTATTTGAATCGTCCTGTTTACTTGGGATTAGATCAATATACTTGCCCAGCTTTATGCCTCCTCAAATGAAGTCCTCTATTATTGAGAAAAGCAAAATATCAAACTAATTTTTAAATACGGTAAAAAGAATGACTCTGGGAACCACCAAGCAGTGAGAATCACCCTGCTAAGATCACAGAATGGGTCTTCCTGGAAGATATGTCTAGACATGTGAAGACAGAGAGGTGTTTACAACAGCCAGCATGGCTTCACCAAGCGCAAATCATGACTGACCAATCTAGTGGCCTCCTACAATAGACTGATTGCATCAGTGGACAAGGAATGAGCTATGGATGTCATCTACCCAGGCTTCGCTAAAGCCTTTGACATCATCCAACACAACATCCTTGTCACTAAGTTGGAGACACAGGGTTTTCATGGATGGACTGTTCAATGAGTAAGGACTGGATTGGATGGCCACATCCAAAGAACTGTAGTCAACAGCTCAATATTCAAGTGGAACCCAGTATCAAGTGATGTCCCTCAAGGGTCTGTACTGGGACCAGTACTATTTAATATCTTCATCAAGGATGCCATAATGAGTGGGATTGAGTGCACCCTCAGCAAGTTTACAGGTGACAAGGGTAATGGTGCAGTTATATGCTTGAGGGAAGATATTCCATCCAGAGGGACCTCAAAAAGCTCAGGGGGTGGGTCCATGTGAACTTCATTGAATTAAACAAACCCAAGCGCAAGGTCCTGCACCTGGGTCAGGGCAATCACCGGTATCAGTACAGGCTGAGGGATGAATGGATTGAGAGGAACTGTGTAGAGAAGGACTTGGGGGTGCTGGTGAGTGAAAAACTTGACATAAGCTGGCAATGTACCTTTGTAACCCAGAAAGTCAACCATATGCTGGGCTACATCAAAAGCAGTGTGGCCAGCAGGTGGAGGGAGGTTATTCTGTCCCTCTACCATACTCTTGTGAGATCACACCTGGAGTGCTGTGTCCAGCCATGGGTTCCCCAGCATAAGAAAGACATGGTTAGAGCTGGTCCAGCATAGGGACACAGGACTGATTGGGGGGGATGAAACACCTCTCCTGTTAAGACAGACTAAAAGAGTAGGACTGTTCAGCCTGGAGAAGAGAAGGCTCCAGGGAGACCTGATAGCAACCTTTCAAGTGATAATGAAGGCTTATAAGAAAGACACTTTTTAGCAGGCCTTACAGTGAGAGAACAAGTGGAAATGGTTTTAAACAAAACAGGGTAGATTTAGGTTATGTAAAAAGAAATTCTTTATGATGACAGTGGTGAGGCACTGGAACAGGTGGCCCAGAGAACTTGAAGATACCCCAACCCTGCAAAAGTTCATGTCTGGTTGGATGGGCCTTTAAGCTATCTGATCTAGTGAAAGAGACTCTTGCCCACAGCAGAAAAGTTGGACAACATGATGTTTAAAGGTCCTTTTCAACCCCAAACATTCTACTGTAATACATGAAAGACAGATGGTCACAAACTGCAGGCTTTGGGTGAGATAAGCAGAACCTTTCAAATGCCTGTCAGGAGGTTATTGATTCAACTGTTAGGCCTTTTACTGTGGTGATGGGAAGAGGAACGAGACACAGTGGGCCACAACTGAATAAGGACAGATTCCATTTTTTCCCTCCTCGGGTCAGACAGGCAGGAGAAGAAGGGTGTCCTGGAGTGCTGTGCAGTCTCCATGCTTGGAGGTTGATGTAATATAAATGGCTGAACCTTTGAGTCAGCTGCAGTGATCCTTGAGCTCGGGCTGCTATAGGAGATTTGAAAAGAGATGTCCTGAGGCCTCATCCAAGCTGATTGCTTTGACTGGCTCTGTCACAGAGGAAGACCTTGTTTGGGTCCCTCCATAGCTCTGCTGGTGGAGTGAAGGGCTGTAGGCTCCCTTCCATGGCTACACATCACATCTGTCTGGGTGCTGCCTGCCCTAATACATCTGTAAGGCCCTGAACTGACCTCATGTGGGACCTCCATCTCCACCCATGGTTCCAGGAGCTCTATTTACATTAATTTCTTTTTCCATGCTACACCATGAGAGTCTTGGTCACTAGCTAAGTTAGACCCATAGCTTTGGATATGTCCAGCCACAAAGACTCTTGATGCATATGCTGATGTGCAGATGGATTTTCTCGTTTGACCTCAACCCTCTCTTGTCAGTCTGGACCTGCCTGGCACTCATTGGACATGATCATCATTCTGACCTCTGCAGTGACCTCCTTGCTTGCAGTGCCTGGTGGTGTCTTCTGCTCTGGCCTCTTATCTGGAATGAGCCAGGATGGCTGGGTCTGGTGGTTGTGGACCTGAGATTTTCTGGGCAATGTGGGTCTAAGGCAAGTGTTTCTTTTTTCCTCCTGGACAGTGTCATGCAGATATATCTGAGGTGATATGAAAGCTGAATGGTTGTCTGAGTGTGTGCTGGGCAAGGTCCTGGGCATATCCCCGTGGTTCCTTCAATGGCTCAGCTGGTAGAGCGGAGGACTGTAGGCTCCCTTGCATGGCCATCCTTAGGTCGCTGGTTCAACTCTGGCTCAAAGGAGTGCTTTTTTGGCTCTGGCCCACATCCTGCACTGGCACTGCTGCCTTTTGGTCCTGCCTGGGGGGGCTCCCCAAAATGAGCTGTCTAGCCATGAGCTCTCATCTGACTTTGGGAAGATGATGAGCCAAGGCATGTTTGGGTGAACCCTTGGTGACAGACGGTGGTTCTGAGCCCTGGAGTTGTCCGCAATCACCTTCAACAGGAAAGTGAGTGAGGGGTTGGTATTGTGAAAGTGAAGCTGATTAGGGGGGCTCGGGCTTTAGGTGCAGGGCATCCTGGATCAGGGCTGGGTGCCTGGGAGGGGAGAGGACCTCAGGCAGAGGCTGCAGGGTGGGGAATTAGCTCAAGTGGTAGAGCGCTTGCTTAGCATGTGAGAGGTAGCAAGATGGATGCCCGCATTCTCCAATGCTTTTCATTCCCTTCACCTGGACCTGCGCTGCAAAGAGGAGAACAGCATTTAGGACTATGTCCACGGCAACATGCGCTGTGAATTGAAGGAGTGGATTCTCTCACTTTGTTCTGAGTATAATGGAAAGGATCCAGAATATTGTGCCCATCCGTGGGCCTCCATGTATAAGACAGACATTGACCAAGTGCAAAGAGCTCAGAATAAGGCCTCCAGGACACTTGGAAGCAGGTTCACTTGCCCTTTGAGGAGAGGCCATTGAATGTGGCCTTGTGCAGATCCTGAAGAAGAAGGGGCTGTGTGGGAGATAAGCAAGCACTTATCACTTATCAGAATGCCTATCAGGAGGTTATTGATTCAACAGTTAGGCCTTTTGCTGTCGTGATCGATGGAGGAAAGAAAAGCAACAGGCCACAACTGAAGCAGCAGAGGTTCCATTTCTTTCTCTTCTATGAGAAAATGAAAACCTAAAAAGAGTTAATGTCTCAAACACTTGGTAGCAGAGGAAAGGACTGTTTCCATGCCGACGAGATAAGGTGCAGCTAGAAAAGAGCATCTTTCAATGCAGGATAACACTTTCATGGGACCAGCTTCCTTATCTTGGGTAACTATCTCCAAAACCAGGTATGAGACAGCATTGCACTTCTCTCTCTGACGGGTGAAGGGGATCGAAACCATGAGGCCCCCCAACCCCCTTCTGAAAAGTTTGAGAATAACAAAATGTGCATGCATGAGGACTAGTCTATAAATAGCAAAACTGAGATGGGTGGGGTGTGCAACCACCATCCGAAGAAACCGAACCAGACACAGCACTGGAACCTTGGCTGGTGATCTGGATCTTTTCCTCTGTGTCTATCTTCTTCTCTTTCTTCTCCTCTTACTCTTCTTAAAAGTTTAAATTGCTGCTCCCATGGGCTGTTCAGAAAAGTTTAAATCATTGCTTCCATGGGCCATTCAACTTATAATAAGGTTTAAAGTTTAAATTGCTGCTGCCATAAATGAAATTTTTTAATTGATCATTTGGCATCATTTTGCCTTAATTTAGCCGAAAGGTATCCTGAATGTTAGTTGTTTCCAGGACTGCCCTCTAGAGACCTGACATTTTATGGCTATCCCAGAACAAATGGTCCAGGACCACCCTCTTGGGACCTGACACATCCTCAGGTCAGCCAGGTGGGAGAAGAATGTTGTTCTGGAGTGCTGTGCAGTCTCCATGCTTGGAGAGTGGCATGATCTGTGTGGCTGAACAAGATGTTGAGATCCCTCATTTAGGGCTGCTTGGAGGAGAAGGTAGACATAAAGATGCCCTGAGGACTCATTCAAGATGATTGTTTTGAGAACACAGTCATGGAGGCAGAGCAGAAAGAGGACCCTGATAGTCTATCAGTATCTGCTGGTGTAGTGGAGGATTGCTGGTTCTCTCGCATGGTCACCATTACATCTTGTCTGGGCATCAAGAATGCCTGAATAGGCCTGAATGGCCCTCACCGGCCTCATGTGGGGTTTCCACCTCCAACCATTGACACAGAAGTTCTCTTTATGTTCACCTCTGGGCCTCCAGTCTCTTTCTCTGTTAAAAAGCAGGAGATCTGGTGTCTAGCTCAGTAATGGCCACAGCCATGGCACTATCAAGGCACAGAGACCTTGGATCCAAACCTGATGTTCAGATGAATGTCCTGCATTGACCTAAGCCCTGGCTTGTCAGTCTGGACCTGCCTGTCAGTCACTGGACATGGTCATCACTCTGACCTCTGCGGTGACTTCCTTGCTTGCAGTTGTCCCTGCCTTGCCATGGTGATAGTGCCTTCTGTTCTGGATGATTGCTTTGAGTGAGCCACCACGGTTGTATCTGTCCTGGCCAAGGGCTGTACACTTGAGAAGCAATGCGAAATAAGGGAAGTCTTTCTCATTTCCTGCAGAGCAGAATCATGTAAATACAAGGGAATGATGTGAGACCTGAGTGGTTGGATGAGTGTGTGATGAATGTCTGAGGTGTCAGAATCATGTGATTTCTTTGATAGCTCAGCTGGTAGAGCGGCAGACTGTAGGCTCTCTTGCATGGCCATCCTTAGGTCACTAGTTCAACTCTGGCTTGAAGGAGTGACCTTTTGGCTCTGGCTCACATCCTGCACTGGCACTGCCTTTTATTGGTGCTGCCCAGGAGGCTCTCCATTATGATCTGCCAGTCATAAGCTCTTGACTGAGGTTGGGAAGATAAGTGGCCAAGGTATATTTTGGTGAACCCTGGACATGGGAAGGTGATTCTGACCACTGGGCTTTTCCACAGTCACCTCCAACAGGAATGTGAGTAGGTGAGTTGGTGGTATGACAGTGAGGTCATTGGGGGGCCCAGACTTTGGTGCAGGGCATCCTGGGTCAGGGCTGGGTGCCTGAGACGGGAGAGGACCTCAGGCAGAGGCTGCAGGCTGGGGAATTAGCTCAAGTGGTAGAGTGCTCGCTTAGCATGTGAGAGGCAGTGGGATTGATGCCCACAGTCTCCAATGCTTTTCATTCCCCTTGCCTGCACACAGTGGTCTTTGCCAGGGCCTGTGGGTGCTCACAGTATACCCAGATTACAAACAGTAGGATGACATCCAGGTCTGCATGGGCAGAGGTTTCTCCCTCTTTGCTTGATAGACATCAAATGTCATATAGAGTATTGTGTCCAGTTTTGAGATCTATGCAGAAAAGTAGTCAAAAAAATAGAGCAACCTCTGGAAGGCAACCAAGAATCTCAAGGAATGGAAAGATTTCTTTGTGTGGGTGGGCTGAGGAAAGTGGGAATGTTCAGCCTATAGAAAGAGAGGTTGACAGGGCTTACACATGACCTTTTTGACTTAGAGGAGGTTTTAGAGTAGAATGGCTATATATGTGTCATATGCTTGAGCAGAGAGCTGAAGACATCACAGTGAAAGGGAAGCAAGGGAAAATGCAGCAGGATATAGGTAAGCTCTGTGTGGCCATGAAGAGAGTCCATCTGTAAAAGATGACATTCAAGGAGCTTATGGAGCCTTTCTGTTTGTGTTTTGCATGATTGATGGGCTAAAGTGTTGAGCAAGGTGCTGTGATGTTGGAGCTGAGGCTGTTTGAAGCAGGATGTGGCAAGAGAGGCATGATGATGCACTGCAGCTTGGGAAAAGTGCTGGGCGAGGTCCTGGGCATGTCCCCATGCTTCCTTCGATAGCTCAGCTGGTAGAGCGGAGGACTGTAGGCTCCCTTGCATGGCCATCCTTAGGTCGCTGGTTCAACTCCGGCTCGAAGGAGTGCTCTTTTGGCTCTGGCCCACATCCTGCACTGGCACTGCTGCCTTTTGGTCCTGCCCAGGAGGCTCCACATAATGATCTTCCCAGTCATAAGCTCTTGCCTAAGTTGTGGAAGATAAGTGGCCAAGGCATTTTTGGGTTAACCCTTGAGCAGGGGATGGTGATTCTGACCATGGGGGTTGTCTGCAGTCACCTCCAGCAGGAATGTGAGTGGATGAGTTGGTGGTATGAGAGTGAGGCCATTGGGCGGCTCAGGCTTTGGGTGCCGGGCATCCTGGGTCAGGAGTAGGGACCTGGGAGGGGAGAGGACCTCAGGCAGAAGCTGTGGGATGGGGAATTAGCTCAAGTGGTAGAGCGCTCGCTTAGCATGTGAGAGGCAGTGGGATCGATGCCTGCATTCTCCAATGCTTTTCATTCCCCTTGCCTGGACACAGGGCCCTTTGGTGGGAGTCCCCCTGTCCCCTGAAGGCTGTGCAAATCTGGGAAGCAAACCTGGGAAGCATGGTAGAGGACAGCACCCAGGACTTCTCCAAGAGTAGCAAGGCCTCTGGATTGAGGGAAGGTATTCTCTGACTTTCCTCTTCATCTGATAGATGCCATTTAGAATAGTGTACCTGTTATACATAAGTTTATTTAGGTTTTGACTACAAGAGTTAATTTTTATTCCTAATATCTGCATTCTCCATTTAGGGTGTGAATAGTGTTGGTTACACACTGCTGTTATAGTTGTTGGTAAGCAGAGTTTATGTAAAGCTAAGGACTTTTCAGCTTCTTGCACCATCCCATCAGCAAGGAGACTGAGAGCACAAGAAACTGGGAGGAGACACAGCTGGGACAGGTGACCCCAGGTGGCCAAAGGAATATTCCATACCATGTGACATCAGGCTCAGTATATACTAGGCAGAAAGATGGCTGGGGGCCACTGCTTATCAACTGGCTGTCTGGGCATCGTTCTGCAGGTGTTGAGCAATTGTGTTGTAGGTCACTTATTTTGTATAATCTAATTCTGTTATTATTATTGGTATTTCCCCCTTCCTTTTCTGTCCTTTTAAACTGTCTTTTTCTCAATCCACAAATTTGCTTTTTTCTCCCAGTTCTCTCCAAAAACCCTCTTGGGGCTAGGTTGTGTGAGCAGTTGTGTAGTGTTTAACTGCCTGCTGGGTTAAACCACAACAGCCTTTTTTGGTGCCCAACATGGGGCTTGAAAGGTTGAGATAATGACAAATCTGACTAGAGTATGTTAAAACAAAATTCTTGCAAGCATTCATTATATTAGTTTAATAGTTTCCGATCCTGATGTTGATTTACTTACTCTCAGAGTTGTTTTCTGTTTTCAGAGCTGTGTTATGTAACATCTCACTTGCTCTGTATGTTTCCTGTTGGCCTGTTTATCACCTCTGGGGGCTGGACTAAGGTTATCATGTTGTCGTACTTTGTAACACTGGCTTATGGTATGATAAAACTGATGGTCACAAGACTAATCTATTTGTAATCAAGTATTGTTATCTTCTCCATACTTCTAGAGCCATCTATTGGAAACTATTCCTAATTACATCCTTTATCTTCCCTCCTACAGCCAGTCTATGGGGCATACACTTCCCCTTCTCCTCTGGGCTAATTACAATAGCTCTTGAGAATTATGAATATAGTCAGGATCTTCAAACCAGCATGTTCCTACTGCTATGTCTCCTGATTTATTTCAGGCCTTGTTTAGACTTAAACAACTGTCTAAGGATACCAGCCAGGTATCTGCCCCAAGCCTGAGCAGTTATGGTGGCAGGATGTGTGGGATAATACAGGCAAGTGTGTAGGACAATGGGCACCTCGAATATTTTGGTATTTCACCCCTGAACAAGTTCAGAATCCTGAAAAACTAGTAAAATATTTGGAAGAAGTATGCTGTCACCCTAGCAATTCCAGAGAGAAACAAATCACTGCAATGTGCTGGGGCTTGGCCCATGCCTAGCAAGTCCTGTTCAACGCTATTCAGTTACCCTCAAGAGGACAAGAAGGTCTTTGGATCTGATGACAAAATATCAGGCACTTTGGCTACCCAGGTCTCAGCGACAGATACTGCATCTGAACCAAAGAACACACCTGTATTGATATCATCTTCAGAAGAAGAAATGCTGGAAGTAGAAGTCAGCTCCCTTAGTAAGTGTAGCAGTTTCGTTCGCTTATTTTACTCTCTGTGAGATAAAAGGTTAGGAGTGGGCAAAAAGCAGGCTCAACACTTTAAAGGAATATAAAGAGGTTTATTACTAACAGAATTAAAGGTAAAAGAAAATAATATGAACTTAAAACAAACCCCCCTTTCTCTTCTAAACATTCCCCTCTTCTTCTGCGCTGCACAAAAAGATAACAAACATATGATTTCAGGTCAGTATTACAGTCTTTAAAAGTCTCTTCCGTATTTGTGAGGATAAGAGGTGCCTTCTGCTTAGCGTGGTTTCCAAACTGTTAGAAGCAAAAACCAGATTCCGCCCGGAGAAAAAATCTGCTGCCGTGAAAAAAACATCTCTCTCATGAAATTTGCAGTCTTTTTACACTACTTCCATGGGTATCTCTTTTAAGGATAAGCGAATTCCAGCCTGAAAGCAACAACTCTCTCTC
>VWZW01002478.1:1428862-1463396 GCA_013397115.1 Edolisoma coerulescens | reverse complement strand
TTCAAGTTCAGTTGTGCAGCAGAATATAGTTGTTTTCAGCTGCTCACGGCTCTTTCCTGCAGCAACCTGGGGTCTGTGCCGCTGCGCTGGAGGGAGAGAGTGGAGGGCGCAGGGGGCCCCGGCCCGGCCCCGGCCACCCCTCCAGGGGAGACTGGAAACCAAAAGCTCCCTTTCCCGCGGCTGTGCTGACTTTGATATGCGAAATCACGAGAAGCGATTGGCTTACAAGTCTGTCTATCAACTCAGGTTTTTTCAACCCACTACAGTAAGGCATGAAGGAGCCTCTTTCTAAGAGTCAGCAGCAGGAAAAAGTGGACAAGGTAGTCTACTCCAAAGCAGGGTCATTATAAGAACAAGAGGAAGAAGACAGGTGGCTGCAGACTGGGGTGGAAGAAGAGGAAGGACTCATAAATGAGGTGGTAACCACCTGATCCCTATAGCACACCAACCAAGCCCCCCTGATTCCCATGCATAAGCTGATTTGTCAGCTGGAAAGCCCTGGAGTGATCAGCAGGACTCCCTTACCCTGTAACAGTTTCATATGGCCACTGTGAAAATCTGATCAAGAGTGGAGACAGTAGATTATAGTGCCTTGAATGAAGCCATGCTGCTGCTGAATGCTGCCATGTCAGCCATGCTAGAACTTCAATTTGAACTGGAGGCAGTTTGTATCAAAGACAGCCAAGTGGCTTGCCACAATCAATATCACTAGCATGTTTTTCTCAATCCCTTTGGCAGCAGAGAGTGCAGGCCACAATTTGCTTTCACTTGGAGGGATCTCCAGTACACCTGGAATCGACTGTCCTAGAAGCAGAAACACAGCCCTGGCATTTTCCATGGACTGAACCAGACTGCTCTAGAACAGGAACACCTGCGATACATTGATGACATCATCATATGGGGAAATACAGCAGACAAAGTTTTTGAGAATGGGAAGAAAATTGTCCAAATCTTCTGAAAGTCAGTTTTGCCATAAATCAAAGTAAGGTCAAATGACCTACAAAGGAGATCCAGTTTTTAGGAATAAAATGGCAAAACGGATGTCGTTGTATCCCAATGAATGTGATCAACAAAATAACAGCTAGGTCTCTACCACTTGGTAAAAGGAAAACACAAGCTTTATTAGGCACTGTAGGTTTTTGGAGAATATTTATTCCAAATTATAGCCCATTCTATCAACTAACCTGGAAGAAGAATTATTTCATTTGGGCCCTGAACAGTGACAAATCTTCGAACAAATTGAAAAGGAAATAGTACATACAGTAGCCCTCAGGCACTCTGGGCAGGACAAGATGTTAAAAATGTGCTGCATCTGGGGAGAATGGTCCTACTTGAAGCCACTGGGCAAAAAGCATTAGGGAAGACTCAAGGTTGACTCTTAGGGTTTTGGCATCAGGGACACTGAAGATTCAAGGCCTGCTATACTCCAACTGAAAAAAAAAATATTGGCATCATAGGAAGGAGTTTGAGCTGCTTCAGACGTGATTAGTATTGAAGCACAGCTCCTCTTGGCACCCTGACTGCCAGTGCTCGGCAGGGTATTCAAAGGGAGAGCCCGTTCTACACATCATGCAACTGATGCTATGTGGAATAAGTGAGGCACACTGATCACACAATGTGCTTGCAAATAGGAAATCCCAGTGGCCCAGGAATTTTGGAAGTGATCATTGACTGGCTAGAAGGCAAAGATTTTGGAATATGGCCAGAAAAGGAGGTGATGTGGGCTGAAGAAGCCCCACTGTAAATGAAATACCAGAAAATGAAAAACAATATGCCCTGGTGAGTCCTGTCATATTTTGGGAAAACATGAAAGGTGTAAAGTTGCTGTGTGGAGTCCCACACACATCACAGGAACTGCTGAATGACAAGGTGAATCTAGTCAGTTTTCAGAGGTGAAAGCTATCCATCTGGCTTTAGACATTGTTCAAAGGGAAAATGCCCAGTACATTATCTCTATATAGACTGATAGATGATGGCAAATGTTCTGTGGGGGTGGCCATGGCAATGGAAGTAGGTCAACTGGCAGCACAGAGGTAAACCCACCTGGACTGCTGGATAATGGCAAGATATTTCTGCTTGGGTAGAGAACTTTGTTGTAAAAGTACATCATGTAGTCATGTACCCAAGAGTCAGGTCACTGAGTAACACCAAAAATCCCAGATGATGGGTCAGGATGCTAAGATTGAAGTGGATCAAGTGGATCTGGACTGTTAATATAAGGGTGAATTATTTATAACTTAATGGGCCCATGATATCTCAGGCCATCAAGGAAGAAATACAGCATATACACCACTTCTTGATTGAGGGATGGACTTAATAATGGCCATTATACATGATTATCCATGAATGTGAAACATGGCCTGAAATAAAGCAGGACAGATAGTTAAAGCCTCTCTCTAATGGAGGACAATGGCTGAAATATAAACATGGGGAGGTTTGACAGATTGATGGTATCACGTTCCCACAAATCTGCCAATGCAAGCGCCAAGTGCTTACAATCACAGAACGGTAGAATCATTTAGGTTGAAAAAGATCTTGAAGATCATCAGATCCAAGCATTAACCCATCCCAGGGCAACACCCAGCCCTGCCAAGTCCACCACCAAACCATGTCCCTAAGGGCACACCTTCACATCTTTTAAATACCTCCAGAGATGGTGACTCAACCACTTTCTTGAGAAGCCTGTTCCAGTGCTTGACTACTCTTTCCTTAAAGAAATTTTTACTAATATCAATGGTGGAACCTACAACCAGATGGCTAGAAACATATTCTGTGCCTCATGCCACTGGCTGGAATACTATCCTGGGCCTTGAGAAATGAGGTAACAATGAACCCCAGAAAGACCTGAGTCAGACAATGGTACTTATTTCAGAATAAACCTCTTAGATATTTGGCTCAAACCGCATGGCATTGAACCCCCTACCATGTGCCAGCCTCCAGAAAATTGAACAAATGAACTGTTAAAGACTACACTGAGAGCAATGGGTGCTGGGATATTTTAACATTGGAATACACATTTACCAAAAGTCACATGGTTAGTCAACACTAGAGGATCTTCTAATCAAACTGGCCCTGCCCAATCAAAACTTTGATGTACTTTTACAAAAGGGAAAAGTCCCTGTAGTTCACATAGAAATTATGCTGCAAAAGACAGGCTGGGTTATTCCTGCATCAGGCAACAGCAAACCCATCCATGATACTGCTTTTGATCAAGAACCTGGGTGCACTTGGTGAGTAATGCAGAAGGATGGAGAAGTATAATGTGTACCTCAAGGGGATTTGATTCTGTGTGAGAACAGGCAATGATTTGAATTGTATTATATTAATTGCTATATAATAATGTGTAACATCTCTACTATGGTTGCTATATGCCATATCAAAATTATTAGAATAAAAATTTAGCTTTATTAATCTATGAAAAATGAATTTTGATTAGACCAGGACAAGTGGAGCAATGATAGAACCAGAACTGTCTTCAGAATGCAACAGTCTGACATCACACATCATTCCTCCTGCCCTGAAGGACTACTATTAAAGAGGAGCCCAAACTCATGGACTAAATAAACTCAACTGACATTTTAGAGGGATGGTCCATAGGCTAGGGGAATGATATCTGCATATGTATATAAAAAGACCAGAAAAGTTGCACTGGAAAGTGTGGGACCTGGGCATGACATAAACAGTATAGAATAAGGCATAAATATTGACCTAGTTTTGGATGGGATTGAGTTAATTTTCTTACTAGTAGCTGGTACAGTCTGTGATTTAGATCTAGGAGGAGAATAATATTGATAACACTCTGATGTTTTAGTTCTTGCTGAGCAGTACTCATCCTAAGTCAAGGAATTTTCATCTTCTCACACCACCCCACCAGCAAGGAGGCTGGGGGGCAAAAGGAGTTGGGAGGAGACACAGCCAGGACAGTTGACCCCAGCTTGCCAAAGGAATATTCCATACCATATGGTGTCATGTTCAGTATATGAATTAGGGGGAAAGACAGCTGGGAGCTGCTGCTCAAGAACTCACTGGGCATCATTCATTGAGTGTAAAGCAATTGTGTTGTGCATCACTTGATTTGTATATTTTAGATCTATTAATATTAGAGTTATTATTATTATTGTTGTTATTATTATTTCACTTTCCATTTCCTTTCTGCCCTATTAAACCATTTTTTTCTCACCCTGTGAATTTTACTCCCACTGTGGGGAAGGGGGTGAGTGATCAGCTGTGTGATGTTTAACTGCCTGCAAAACAAAGCCATGACAGTGCCCAACTTTGTGCCTGTATGTAGAAGACATACATGGACCATGTGCAGTGACCTCAGAACAAGGCCATCAGGATGCTTGGGAGCAGGTGATCCCACGCACACAGGAAAGGACATCAATGAAATGGAGCAATCTCAGTGGAGGGCCACCAAGAACCTCGCAGAGTGGAGGGACTCCTCTACATGGAAGAGCGAGAACAGTGAGACTGTTCAGACTGTCGAAGGAGAGAATCAAAAGGCTTAGACATGACCTTCATGCTTGTAGGAGATTACAGAGTAGATGAAATGCTGTCCTTTATCTGATGCTTGAGCAGAGGGCTGAAGACAGCACAATGAAAGGGAAGCAAGGGAAAATGCAGCAGGATATAGGTAAGCTCTGTGTGGCCATGAAGAGAGTCCATCTGTAGAAGATGACATTCAAGGAGCTTATGGAGCCTTTCTGTTTGTGTTTTGCATGATTGATGGGCTAAAGTGTTGAGCAAGGTGCTGTGATGTTGGAGCTGAGGCTGTTTGAAGCAGGATGTGGCAAGAGAGGCATGATGAGGCACTGCGGCTTGGGAAAAATGCTGGGCGAGGTCCTGGGCATGTCCCCATGCTTCCTTCGATAGCTCAGCTGGTAGAGCGGAGGACTGTAGGCTCCCTTGCATGGCCATCCTTAGGTCGCTGGTTCAACTCCGGCTCGAAGGAGTGCTCTTTTGGCTCTGGCCCACATCCTGCACTGGCACTGCTGCCTTTTGGTCCTGCCCAGGGGACTCCCCATACTAAGTCATGATCTTCCCAGTCATGAGCTCTTGCCTGAGTTGTGGAGGATAACCAGCCAAGGCATTTTTAGGTGAACTCTTGGGCAGGAGATGGTGGTTCCAAGCCCTGGAGTTGTCTGCAGTCAACTCCAACAGAAAAGTGAGTGGATGCGTTGGTGGTATGAGAGTGAGGCCATTGGGCGGCTCAGGCTTTGGGTTCAGGGCATCCTGTGTCAGGGCTGGGTGCCTGGGAGAGGAGAGGACTTCAGGCAGAGGCTGCAGGCTGGGGAATTAGCTCAAGTGGTAGAGCGCTCGCTTAGCATGTGAGAGGTAGTGGGATCGATGCCCGCATTCTCCAATGCTTTTCATTCCCTTCACCTGGACACAAGCCCCTTTGCCATGGGTGTGTCCTTTCTTAGGTTGTGGGTGCTCTAAGAGTAGCAAGGGCAGTTTAGCAAAGGACCTATTATGTGTGAATTTCCTTCACAGATGTCAAATATCTCAAGTAGTGTGTCCAGTTTTGAGATCCCCTATACAGATGGAGCAACCTCAGTTAAGGGCCACCAGGTATCTCAGGGACTGGAGGGATTCCTCTGTGTGCATGGGCTGAGAAAAATGGGAATGTTCATCCTTGATAAAGAGAGGTTCTGAGGACTTACACATGACCTTCTGGCTTGCAGGATATTACAGAGAAATGGCGATATTTTTGTCCAATTCTTGACCAGAAGGCAAAAGACAGTGAAATAGAAACAGGAGAATGCAGCAGGATATAGATACGCTTGGTGTGGCCATAAGGAGAGTCCATCTTTAGAAGATATCATCCATGGAGCATGTGGAGTGTTTCTGTTTGTTGGATTTGCATTATTTGACAGGCTAAAGGGTTGAACAAGGTGTTGTAAAGTTGGAGCTGAGACTGTTTAAAGCAGGATGTGGTAATAGAGGCATGATGGTGCACAGTGGCTCAGGAAGTAGTGTCTGAGTGTGTGCTGGCTGAGGGCCCCCTGAGCATGTCCCCGTGCTTCCTTCGATAGCTCAGCTGGTAGAGTGGAGGACTGTAAGCTTCCTTGCATGGCCGTCCTTAGGTCATTGGTTCAACCCTGGCTTGAAGGAGTGACCTTGTGGCTCTGGTCCAGATCCTGTGGCACCATTGCCTTTTTTTGGTCCTGCCCAGGAGGGGGCCCTTCAAAGGGCTGTCCAACCATGAATTCTTGTCTGACTTTGGGAAGGATAACCAGCCAGGGCATTTTTTTGTGAAATCTTGGTGACAGACGGTGGTTCCAAGCCCTGGAGTTTTCTGCAGTCACCTCCAGCAGGAAAGTGAGTGGATGAGATGGTGTTGGTTTGAGAGTAATACCAATGGGAGACATAGACTTTGGGTTCAGGGCATCCTGGGTCAGGGCTGGGTGCCTGGGAGGGGAGAGGACCTCAGGCAGAAGCTGTGGGATGGGGAATTAGCTCAAGTGGTAGAGCGCTCGCTTAGCATGTGAGAGGTAGTGGGATCGATGCCCACATTCTCCAATGCTTTTCATTCCCTTCACCTGGACATGGGGCCCTTTGTCAGGGATCCATCTATTCTCTGGGGGCTGTGGGGAGATTTATGGTGGGCCCTGGATTTGCAGAGGAGGACGACATCCAGGGTTGTATCATGAGTACTATGGACAGTTTGACAGAAGAATTGATCTTCTCTCTCTTTGTTTGACAGTTCTCAAATATCAAGCCAAGTACAAAAAAGGACATCCATGGAATAGAGCAACCTCAGTGGAAGGCCACCAAGAATCTCAAGGAATCAATGGGTTTCTCTTTAAGGATGGGCTGAGGAGGGTGGGTGCTTTCAATTTGCAGAAAGAGAGGTTCAGAGGACTTGTTGCCGTGCTTAGGCATAGGTTACAGAACAGAGGAATGGCTGTAATTTTGTTTTGTCTTATGATTGAGCAGAGGGCTGAAGACAGCACAATGAAAGGGAATCAAGGGAAAATGCAGCAGGATATAGGTAAGCTCTGTGTGGCCATGAAGAGAGTCCATCTGTAGAAGATGACATTCAAGGAGCTTATGGAGCCTTTCTGTTTGTGTTTTGCATGATTGATGGGCTAAAGTGTTGAGCAAGGTGCTGTGATGTTGGAGCTGAGGCTGTTTGAAGCAGGATGTGGCAAGAGAGGCATGATGAGGCACTGCGGCTTGGGAAAAATGCTGGGCGAGGTCCTGGGCATGTCCCCATGCTTCCTTCGATAGCTCAGCTGGTAGAGCGGAGGACTGTAGGCTCCCTTGCATGGCCATCCTTAGGTCGCTGGTTCAACTCCGGCTCGAAGGAGTGCTTTTTTGGCTCTGGCCCACATCCTGCACTGGCACTGCTGCCTTTTGGTCCTGCCCAGGGGACTCCCCATACTAAGTCATGAGCTGCCCAGTCATGAGCTCTTGCCTGAGTTGTGGAGGATAACCAGCCAAGGCATTTTTAGGTGAACTCTTGGGCAGGAGATGGTGGTTCCAAGCCCTGGAGTTGTCTGCAGTCAACTCCAACGGAAAGGTGAGTGGATGCGTTGGTGGTATGAGAGTGAGGCCATTGGGCGGCTCAGGCTTTGGGTTCAGGGCATCCTGTGTCAGGGCTGGGTGCCTGGGAGGGGAGAGGACTTCAGGCAGAGGCTGCAGGCTGGGGAATTAGCTCAAGTGGTAGAGCGCTCGCTTAGCATGTGAGAGGCAGTGGGATCGATGCCCGCATTCTCCAATGCTTTTCATTCCCTTTGCCTGGACACAGGCCTCTTTGCCAGGAATCCATCTCTCCTCTAGGGAGGCCGTGGGGAGATTTATGGTGGGCCCTGTATTTACAGAGGAGGATGGCATCAAGAGCACTATGGGCAGTTTAATGGAGTAATTGATTTTCTCCTTCTTCGTTTATGTCCTGGGTAACGCAAAATGTTATCGTATTCCATATCTATCTCTGCCCAAAATTGTTTCTGTCTCTTGAAAACCTTGTGGCCGAAAATGGTACTGCAGGGCTGGGGCATTGCCAGGTCTTTTAAAAGCCAGGATCTCTCAGGCATAGCTCTGTATTACCTCTTAGCTTTTGCTCTTCCATTTCATTCTCGCAAGGAGAGAGCTGAGGTAGCGTGGGTGGAGGCTCCCCTTGATTTTCTTTTGTTTTCTTTCCTGAGAGGGTTGCTTCAGGCAGGTTTCCAAGGAGCCACATTTCGTGGTCCTGGACTACTTGAAAGCAAATTTCACAAATACCAGTCTACAGTCATGACATCGCACCAAGGAAATGAACAGCCCCATTCTACATGGTTGCCCCAACCTGGCAGCAGTGCCCAGTGGAAGTGGGAAAGCATGGAGTCTGAGTCGCCTCTGCTGGCTGCCTGCTGTTTCTCCTCATGAATAGGTGAAGTCTCTCTACGTGTTCCAGCCGGTCCAAGTTCCAGCTGCTAGAGTGCATTTTTTGACAGTGCTGCCACCACCAGAGAGATAGGAGGGGTGTTTGTCTGGTTTTGGACTCTAGGTTTTCTTTTTGTCCTTGTTCTTTGTTGCTTGTTGTTTGGAGGGAGTTTTTGTGAACATGGAGGTTTGGTATCTGTGTTGTTTTGTTGGTTTTTTTTCTCTTTTAGTTCTCACTGTCCATGTGCAGTTGAAAGAGGGGGGAGAGCTGCCACCATCTTTGTCTCTCCACATGATTGTTCATGGAGGGCGCCATCTTGGGCAGAGGGTTTTCTCCACCATTTTTAGTTTCTCTTTGTTCCCAGGGAATCTGTAAGACTTGGCAACGTTGTAACTAGTGGTTATTACTGTTATTTTTCTTGCCTGTTGCTACTT
Source organism: Edolisoma coerulescens (assembly GCA_013397115.1). Taxonomy (NCBI): domain Eukaryota; kingdom Metazoa; phylum Chordata; class Aves; order Passeriformes; family Campephagidae; genus Edolisoma; species Edolisoma coerulescens. The sequence goes on along the minus strand of VWZW01002478.1, from coordinate 1,454,594 downwards.
CGCATTTTTGGTAAACAGTTATTTTTTCACTTATGTCTACTTGTGTTCATCTCTACTTATTGGTGGAAGGCAATTGGCTATAAATAAATGGGAGGTAACTTATTTTAAAGTGTCTACCCCCTTGATTTAAACCAAGATAGCTTGACAGTTCTCAAATATCAAGCCCAGTACAAAAAAGGACATCCATGGAATAGACCAACCTCAGTGGAGGGCCACCAAGAATCTCAAGGAATCAATGGGGTTCTCTTTAAGGATGGGCTGAGGAGGGTGGGTGCTTTCAATTTGCAGAAAGAGAGGTTCAGAGGACTTGTTGCCGTGCTTAGGCATAGGTTACAGAACAGAGGAATGGCTGTAATTTTGTTTTGTCTTATGATTGAGCAGAGGGCTGAAGACAGCACAATGAAAGGGAAGCAAGGGAAAATGCAGCAGGATATAGGTAAGCTCTGTGTGGCCATGAAGAGAGTCCATCTGTAGAAGATGACATTCAAGGAGCTTATGGAGCCTTTCTGTTTGTGTTTTGCATGATTGATGGGCTAAAGTGTTGAGCAAGGTGCTGTGATGTTGGAGCTGAGGCTGTTTGAAGCAGGATGTGGCAAGAGAGGCATGATGAGGCACTGCGGCTTGGGAAAAATGCTGGGCGAGGTCCTGGGCATGTCCCCATGCTTCCTTCGATAGCTCAGCTGGTAGAGCGGAGGACTGTAGGCTCCCTTGCATGGCCATCCTTAGGTCGCTGGTTCAACTCCGGCTCGAAGGAGTGCTTTTTTGGCTCTGGCCCACATCCTGCACTGGCACTGCTGCCTTTTGGTCCTGCCCAGGGGACTCCCCATACTGAGCTGCCCAGTAATGAACTCTTGTCTGACTTTGGAAATCCAGTTCCCCCAGAATTTTTGAGTGAACCCTTGGGCAGGAGATGGTGATTTTGAGCATTGAAGTTGTCTGCAGTCACCTTCAGTAGGACAGTGAGTGAGTGGGTGGTGGTATGAGAAGTCAATGGGCAGCCCAGACTTTGGGTTCAGGGCATCCTGGGTCAGGGCTGGGTGCCTGGGAGGGGAGAGGACTTCAGGCAGAGGCTGCAGGCTGGGGAATTAGCTCAAGTGGTAGAGCACTTGCTTAGCATGTGAGAAGCAGTGGGATCAGTGCCTGCATTCTCCAATGCTTTTCATTCCCTTTCCTGGACCATAGGTGCTGTTTCCTCTTGTGGCTGTGGGGAGCCTTGTGTGGACCCTGAGGCTATATCAGGAGTAGCACAGGCTATTGGCATAGGCATGAGTAAGCCATTATTCGTCCTTACTTGGTAGTAATTAAATGGCATTAAGAGCGCTGTACACATTTTCTAATAAAATTCTTAATCACCAATATACTCTGTCACAGAGGTGTTGACCTTTTGGAGCAAGTCCAGAGGAGGGACACCAAGATGATTAGCAGGATGGAGCACCTTTCCTATGAGGAAAGGCCAGAAGAATTTAGATTATTCACACTGCAAAAGAAAAATCTTTAGGGTGACATAATTGGAGGCTTCCAGTACTTAGAGAGGGCCTACAGGAAAGCTGGAGCAGGGGTTTTGAAATGGGCGTGTAGTGATAGGACAAGGGGCAATGGCTATAAATTGAAAGAGGCAAATTTTAGATTACATATTAGGAAGAAGTTCTTCACTGTGAGGGTGGTGATGCAATGGAATTGGTTGCTCAGAGAAGCTGGAAGTGTCCAAGGCCAGACTGGATGAGGCTTTGAGCAACCTGGTCTAGTCTGAGGAACCCAGGGCAGAGGGTTGGAACTAGATGATCTTTAAGGTCCCTTCCAACACAAACCACTCTATGATTCTATGATTTTCTTGTAAGTAGTCTATCAAACAGGATCTTTTGAAACTTCTGAAGAAAACAAGAAATCCAATATCTCTTTGCATATTAATTCACTGTCAGACAGGAAAGCATAAGTCAAAGTATAGTTTAATTTATTATGGCAAAAAAAAAGTTCTAAAATTATTTTTGTATTATATTGAAGATAAACAGATCTCCTTTGAAATTCTGCTGATTAGAAGCCATTAGTTTTACTCCCTGATAAATTAGATTGTGCCAAACTCCAAATAAAATCACAGAGTCATGTCTGTCATGTTTATTAAAAAGCAAATTTTGCCCTGGGCTGAGGTAGTATGATTAACAGTGACTTAATTAATAATGGCAGGAAACTCAGAATCAGGAATGGCTGGTTTTATACCTTGTACTAAAGAATACCATTTCAGCAGCAGATTTTTGGATTAGCATAAATTATATTATAATTAAAGAAATTCTATGAGACTGACTCATCATTTTATCTTGCAAATATTTACAGCTACTCCATTAAAAGTGAATCCCTCTGACATTTCCACTTTAGTCAGAAGCAGCCTTTTTTTTTTTTCTCTAATTACTAATAAAGATGGAGGAAGCACCACTGTCAGTTTTGCCATAGATCACTGTGTAAATCATCCATATTCATGCTCAGCATTAAATAAAGTTAATTCCATTCTACATTCTTCCATGACAACTTTCTCCTTTGGGGATTTCCAGAAAATTAAACGTAAAAGCAACTGGAAAACATGAAGTTTGATACAGAAGATGATTTCTACAGCCAGGCTATACTACAGGGACACAGAAGGTGCAAGTCATAAGTGAATTTGATACCATAGTATGCTTTTTTTCCCAGTGGTATAATTATGCAAGACAACAGAACCATGAGATGTCAACAGTTCTCCTTCCGTTGTATGAAGAGTTTGGACATTCACTACTTCTGCCTCCATTGAATATGTGCCTTTAGGAACAGAAAGCAGGAGAAATGCAATTTGTTCAAAAACATGGAGGACAGAGTCCTGCCAAAATTCAAAGTAAACAATGATGCAAGTAGATCCATTTCATAAACCCTTTTTGAGTTCAAATATATTCTTACATTTGATAGGAAAAGTAAGCTGTGTTAAAATTTGCCTGGTAATACAGTGCAACCAACAGCACCCAGATTGATGCTATAATAAAGTTTTACAATATTTATTAAACCTGTAAGTACATGTCTGACATACTTCAGTTTCAAGAACATCTACTTCACACATGGAATTTAAATTTATTTCTCTTTCAACAGCAGCTGAACAAATTTAAGGGCAAAATTACCCATAAAATCTTCTGGTCTTACTTCTAGGTCTTGCTACATTTCAACAATAAAATATTTGCCACTATTTTGATAACTTGTATTTGACTCAAACTAGTCTTAATGTCCTCTCTTCTTTTTCAATAGAGAAACTACCATTTCCTGTGCCAGTATTTTTCAGTAGCTGGTTACACTCACAGTTAAAACCATGTACCTCTTTGTCAGCTCAAATCATTTTCAGATTCCAAGCACTGCTTTTGGTTATGCCTGCCTTCATAAAGTGAGCAACTATCTCACACCTAGCAATTTTCCCCTTCAAGGATATTATACACTATAATCAAATAATCTATCTCTTCTTCTAAATAATCTTCTTTTTGTTTTCTGACAAGATAAACTGATCAAACTCCTTATGTCTCTTACTGTAGTTCTCAAATTGTCATTCCAGCACTTTGTATTGGCTTTACTTTTCAACATACTTCAGGAAAGATGCTAACACAAGAATTGTGTGCAGTATTCAAATACCTCATGTTAGTTTATCCCAACAGTCTGACCTCTCATTCACTTAGATTAAAACATTTCAGATGAATCACAGATTGCTTGTGGGATGAAATCAGCAGATTCACATTGCATCATCTCTGATTCTTTTCAGGCTCACAAATTAAAAAAAAGAAAGGATTGTGACAATGAATGTCTACAGTGCAGGTAACTCAAAAATTTTTACCATCATAATCATGCCAGACAAGTAAGCGTTTTTAGACCTGTTGCAAAGCACATTTTACATACCTGTAGGACTTCTTAATCTCATCATGTGTTGCTCCCTTCTCTAGTGCCAGGATTTTATATAACGCTTCGCCTGACGTTGACAAAGCACGTTGTCTTTGTTCAGCCATGATAGCAGTGCATTACCAAAGCTGCTGATGTAGAACATAATTTAAAATACCAGGGACTGCAAGCATATATAGATAGTATTTCTTATTGTTCATTTTAATAGATTTTAATCAGGCAGCAAATGGTTAAAAATACATGAAAGTGAATCTAGAATAAAATCTCCTCTATATTATCCTCTGTCCTCTAAGATACTTTACAATTAGGAGAAAATGAGAAAATGGAAAAGCAAAAACCAAAGAAGAGAAGCTTTTGCATTGGGTAGCACTGTTCATATTAAAGGCTACATGTTGCTGTCACTGAAATGAATAGCTAAATTTGCTATAGCATTAATACCCAAACATTATATTTCCACCTCGTTTGTTTACATTTGTCTTTTCTAAGTCTTAGGAGAATTATTTCACTATTTGTTGAGGTTATTGACTTCTTACAGTGGGGTAAGAGCTTTGTACCTCTGAGTATTACCTAATGCAACAAAGTGGAGAATTTTTGCTTTCTCAACACAAGGGTTCAGGTTCTGCCCAACCAATTTTAGGTGACTAAACTGTGATTAAATTTGACTCTGAATCAAATGAGACTCCTTAGATTGTCAACAGACTCAGAGAACAACTGGCCAAGCACTTTCTCCCTATTATCTCTACGGCGTGCTCAGGATGACTGCAGCTCAAGTACTGTGTCCAGTTCTGGGCCCCTCAATTCAGGAAGAACTTTGAGATGCTGAAGCAAGTTCAGAAAAGAGCAACGGAGCTGGTGAAGGGTCTGGAGCACAAGTCTGATGAGGAGCAGCTGAGGGAGCTGGGGGTGTTTAGCCTGGAGAAAAGGAGGCTCAGGGGTGACCTTATCACTCTCTACAACTCCCTGAAAGGAGATTGTAGCCAGGTGGGGGTTGGCCTTTTCTCCCAGGCACCCAGTGACAGGGCAAGAGGACATAGTCTTAAGGTGCACTAAGGGAGGTCTAAGTCGGACATTAGGAAGAACTTCTTCACAGAAAGGGTGATTAGATATTGGAATGGGCTCCTGGGGAGGTGGTAGAGTCACCATCCCTGGCGGTGTTAAAAGGAAAGATTGGATGTGGAACTTTGTGCCATGGTTTAGTTGACATGGTGGTGTTCAGTCATAGATTGGACTTGATAATCTCAGAGATCTTTTCCAACCTGATTGATTCTGTGACTCCCAACCCATGACCCTCAGAACCAGTGGAGTGAATCTGGACCTACGTGATGAGAGTAGATACCAAGAATTGACCTCAGTATTATAGAAGTAACTTTATTGAAAAACTCTTCATGGGAAATACTGACATCTATCAGGGTCCTATCTTATTTGAGATACAAGACTTCGGACTGAATTAATGAGCTTCTGATAAATTTAAAATGGTACCCTTACAGTATAGTGCAAGCACAGACTGACAGATTTAGTCCACTTCAGATCTAACTTTTGTTCCTCCCTTCATCACAGAAGAGAAGCAGACAAACCAATGATTCTTCACTGAGTGGCTTGACTACCTCCTTACAGTGTGCAGTTCATCCTTTTGGATTTGAAGAACTAAACATTTTTAAACCAGATCTAGCTACGGCTAGGCAATGACACAAAGAAACTCAAACAGCAGAAACTCCTTCAAGCAGCTTTCCAGTACTTCGAGGGGGGCCTATAAGAGAGCTGGAGAGGGACTTTTTACAAGTACATGTAGTAATAGGACAAGTGGGAATGGCTTTAAACTGAAAGAGGCTAAATTTAGATTAGATATTAGGAAGAAATTGTTCACTGTGAGGGTGGTGTAGCCCTGGAACAGGTTGCCCAGAGAAGCTGTGGCTGCCCCATCCCTGGAGGTTTTCAAGGCCAGGCTGGATGAGGCTCTGAGCAACCTGATCTAGTGAAAGGTGTCCCTGTCCAGGGCAGTGGGTTGGAACTAGATGACCTTTAAAGTCCCTTCCAACTCAAACCATTCTAGGATTCTATATAAAACATAATTTAAACCACAAGACATAGATACCTATGATTCATAAGAGAAAGCTACAGCTCATTGATGGCAGACTTTCCACAACAAAACTCGTGCCACAACTTTCTTTCTTCGAATGTTGCACCCCTCTCCAAATGTTGAAAAGTGATCACAAAAAAAGCCTAAAAGTGAGCTGTAACCCCAGCCATAAGAAAAATTTCTGTAAACCTGTTTTGTTAGGTAAGACTACCCTCTCTTTTATTACATCCTTCTCATTGCTGAGCTAGAAATACTATCATGACATTATTCAGAAATTATTTATTAAGCCACATTTTGGTTCAGAACCAACCATGTAATACTTTTAAGTTCTTCAGCATTATTCAATATGAAAAAGAAAATCAAATACCATGTAAATACACAGAGAAACATAATCCACATAGTAATTCTGGCACACAGCATTTACTCTGATATTTTCTTTTTCTAATCAGCTAACTCACAATTTAGGGTCCTGTGATCTGCTGAAAAAAAATTCCTTTCTACTTTTAAGTGCTGTAAACAATCCCTCAATTAAATGTACTGAACTTTTGGTTTTAAGTTAACAATTATAAAATAAAACTGCATGTGAGTATCTAGGTATTACTTTACCACCTGAAGTATTCACCATGCTTTTAGTTCATGATGGTATGCCTAGAGCATATTTAACATAATGCTGGGATCTATCCTAGCACTGGAATCATCCAAGGCACATAAAGCCTGTTCATGCAGAAGATAATGGTAGTAACCATGTGAAGTCACAGATATACAGCATTAGTTAAAAAATCTGTTACATAATGCTGATCAGATACATGGCAGCCTTGAAGCATAAACCAAAATTGAAGTTATGATGGATTTAATTCTGAAGAACTACAAAGTCATGTAATTTGTACTTTCTCATAAAATAATTTTAATGACCTAGTCAGCTATGGAAATTTAGACTCACTACCCTATTCAGTCTTCTAGTGATTAATCAACTTTAAGGTTTAGCTATTCAAAATTATTTCTGACTTATTTAAAGCAGTCCTACAAAACACTAAAAGTGCAATGAGACAATACTTTCCTAGAAAAAGTTAAACTCTGCTTATTTTGGAAGATGTAACAGTCACAATTTTAGTACTAGATAGATTCCTGATGGCTGAAATTACAGTAGAATCCTATTTTTGAGCTATGTATTTTTGTTCCAGTAGAACAAAGTCAAGAAAATGTTGTTTTCTTTCTTGAATGACAATAAAATTATTAAAAGACAATCCAAATTCTGGTAACAATTCCACATCTCCTAAGACGATGGGACCCCAGTTAACTTCAGCTCTTTCTGCACCAATTTTATACTACCCAGCATTAAGTATCTTATACAGGGGTTGTAATAATATGCCCTTTTTTCTTACAGTGCCCATAGTTCATTTGGATTAGTGCTGAAAAATAAGGCAAAGTTATTCAAAGAACATACCTGCTTCAAAAAGTGATGGAACACCGTCTGGCGTGTATAAACTCACAACATTATGAGTTCAATATCTTGATGTCTTTTTGCCAATATCATCGCAAAGGAAAGAAGCAAGTACCACCAGAAGCCCTGTTCCACAGAAAGCAGCTGCTGCTTTTCATCCTTCACAATCAGGGTTAAACAGGTCAGCGGAGTCTGATTACTTCTTTTGTTGTGCAGTATCCAATTGGTTATCTCTCAGGAAGATCTATGAAAGAGCAAATAAAACATTCATGAGTCTAAAAGCTGATATATCCAAGAGTTAATGACACCGAAAAATTTGGGACAACTGTGTATTTAGTTAGATGTTTTTCTCTGCTTTACTCTTGATGGGGTCTTGAGTTTGTCTTTTTTTTCCCATGAAAATACATTAAATTGATTTAAATATACAACAGTCTTGCTCTAAATTTCACTTGTTTAAGACCAGCCATGGTTTAGGTTTACTACATAATCTCTTCCAAAACAGGATTAATTGAAGAAGTCCCTTTAGGACTTGTCCTGAGTTCTTATCAATTTTTATATCAAAACAGAAGACGTAGGATATCTTCTTTTATTCTGATGGAGTTTCTCCTCCTACACCATGAAAACCTAGAGACCCATTCCTTTCCATTTGAAATAGAGGAAACTATAAATGCTAGAGACTTAAAAAACCCAATTTTTCTTGATATATCATCCTTAGAACCAAATTGTTCATCCTTTGTACTCAAAAAGTTCCTAGATCACCCAATTGCAAACTATATCCTTTGTACTATGTTGACTTCGGCTGGCTGCCAGACCCCTGCCCAGCTCACACCATCCACCAGCCCCCTTCAACAGAATGGGAAGAGTGGATAAGCTGAAAAGCTCATAGACCAAGATAAAGATAGGGTGGTCCCTTACCCATTACTGTCATGGGCAAAACAGACATAACTTGGGGAAAATGGATTTAATTTATAGCTAATTAAAATAGATTTGGATGGTAAGAAACTGAAACGAAAATTAAAACAACATCTTCCCCTTGCCACCCTGCTTCCAGGCTCAAATTCACTCCTTCATTCACATCTATCCCCCACCAACCACAAGCAGAGCCAGGAGGATGGGAATGGTGGGTTGTACAGTTATGATCATACAAAGTATATATGTAAAGTATATTTATGATCATATAGATAGGATATTATGATCAGATATATCATAAAGTTACGTTACGGTCAAATATATAATAAAGTATGTTCATTATCACATATATATAAAGTATATCTAGGATTATATAAAGTATAATTATGACCATATAAAAACACTATTTATGAAAAAAAAAACCAACAACATGAGAGCAGATAAAAAAATTGTTAAGTGGATGCTTTTTAATGTGAAGCATATGATTTTAACATTTCTCTTGTTCTTAGGTGTATTCTTAATTTTAAACATTCCCTCAAATTTCAGCTTTGTATGGGGACAAGGCAAGGCACATTTCAATCTAAAATGTGAGTGTTTTTCATAGTTACGAGAAGTCAAAATGGCATAGTCAAAGTGTCCTTCCCAGGACAATAACAACAGAGTAGGTATAGCTAATTCTATTACATTGCATGAACACAATAAACCAGATTATTCAATCAGTGTGCTTGATGTCTTTGAAATGACTTTATCCTTCTTGCAATACAAACCAAACCAAAATGTACTCTTTTGAATGGTAAGAAGAAATTAAGGGGAAAAAGTAGAAACAGGCAGAAAATAAAATCACTTCCAGGTTATCCAAATCCCTTGTATTTATATTCATCCTATTACAAGTACAAGATCCCTGCTCTGCATTCCGGGCACACACCGGGACTTGCAGTTCTGTGTGGATACAGCTCCCTCTGGCGCGCAGAGCTGGCACCGCTCTGCAACCTGCCTTGCTCTTCTTAGAAGCACTCCTTATTTCTGTGAAGGAAACGAACACGATTCCAGCAAATCTAGTGAGTTTTTTTCCTTTTGAGGTTCTGTATCTTTAACGCATTCTAACGAATCTTTAAAAGACTCGAACTTTGCTGAATTGTCATAACTCTTTTGTCAGATCAGCTATGCAATTTAGAAGAATAGCCAGATAATTTAATACCTGTTCACTCTTCTCATTAATTTTAATTTTTTTGTATTGTAACACCTAATAGTGCACCACAACACCACTGTGGCAGGCAATACGAAACTCAAAGACAGTTCTAGTCCCAAAGGCTCTTCTATCTAAAAAGTCTGGCTTATACTTTACATTTCATTTACACATTGCATGTGGCAATCAGGCAAATCAGAACATGCCTGGAAATTCAAAGTTGAATATCAGACTATAAAAAATTTGAAACATGGCCCAGACAGAACAGGACGTCTGGGGTTGCTTCAGAAGCCTCCAGTTACACATAACCAGAGCTAAGGACTGAAGAACTCTGAGTCACTCCAGTCCTTCCTCCTACCACTCCCTCCTTTTCCGGGCTCATAGCGAGTTCAAGAACTCAAAGCCTGGAGCTGAAAGATATACATGCATAAAGGTGCTGGCATCATTCCTTATCAGCAGCGTGAATTTTAACTTCCAAGGCAAGGAAAGACAATTTTTAAAAGCTGAATTAGAATATTCTGAGTTTGTTGAATATTGTAGAGTTAATACTGACAACATCAAAGCATGCAGGAGATACAAGTGATCAGATAAAGCACTCCTGACCTTTATGGAGAACCTACAGGTTTTGACTCTTTCTTCTAGTTGTGGCAGGGGAAGAAAATTTCAGATGTTACTTTGAGGAACTTGGCAATTGAAATAAATTGTCTTGCTGACATGCTTCAGTAAAGCCAGCAGGTTACTGTCTACTCAGCACTGGTAATGTCACATCTGGAGTGCTGGGTCCAGATAAGGGCCTCCAAGTACAAAAGAGACAGGGACATACTGAAGAGAGTCCAAAAAAGGGCCACAAGGATGATGAAGAGACTGGAGCATCTGCGCTATGAGAAAAGGCTGAGAGAGCTGGGAAGAATGAAGAAGGCGCGGGGGCAGAGGGGAACTCATCAGTGTATACAAATATCTGAAGGGAGAGTGCAATTAGGACAGAGCCAGGCTCTTTTCAGTGGTGCCCAGTGCCAGGACCAGAGGCAATAGGCCCAGACTCCAAACTCTCAAACATAAGAGGTTCCCTCTGAACATCAGGGCACACTTCTTCACTGTGAGGGTGACTGAGCACTGGCACAAGTTGCCCAGCGAGGTTTGGAGTCTCCATCCTTATAGTTATTCAAAAGCCATCTGGACAACCCCAATGGTTCTGGGCAGCTGCATCTAGGTGTCCCTGCTTGCTTTCCCCAAAACCTCCCTCCTATGATGACTATTATTGCTAATTTCTGTGCCTTGTTCTGCAAAAAGGTGGTAAGACCATCACAAGGATGTTGAAATTTATATTGCTGACTGGCCAGACATGACAAGAGAAAGAAGGCAGGTGAGGATACTGGAACAAGAGCTCTTGCTAGCTGATGACTTTTCACAGGTGAATGAACGGCAGTCTGGAAAAAGAAGAGCCAACACAAGTAAAGCATGAGGATATAAGTAAGGATATATGGTAGGCTGATGAGATAATATGTGAATTGAAAAAGGGTGTATACACTGTTTTAGTTTTTCACTCTCTGGTCAGGATTTTTCTTTTGGTTTTTTATTTTAATATTATGCTGTGGTTATGTCAATATTAACAACATCCAGCTAAGCAAGATAACCAAAGGGCAAAGGACTGAGCAAGTGAAAAAGAATGTTTCTGCCAAGATGTGCTGGGCCTCTGGCTAAGGCATGGGGATTGATTTGTGTTAAGAAGGGAAGAGTACTTCTGAATTGCTATGTCCCAAAATGCTCTTGTAATTTCTTTTTATCCAGTTCTGTTTCACATGTTCCTGGATATCTAGTGCCCTGTCTGAACTTTACTGCATGCTGTTAGATATTCAAACAATCTCCTAAAGAAAGAGCATTGGTTTAAGTTCCCTTCTTCAGAGAGAGACTTTTTAGATCTCAGTCAAGCCCAACAATTCTACAGCAATTACATTCCTCTTGCCACATTTCTCTGTTACAGAATAGTTACTGTCATTATGGCTTCAAAAGCAATAACAGAATTGATTTAAATAATATGATTGCATTGCATCCATTTTTAAATACATGGAACTATATTGGAAGGAAGGTATTCCATCTGGTAACCCATCTGCAGCTCCATCTATACAAGAACTAAGTATTCATAAGAGAACATTCATATATTTGAATTCTCTGAACATATTGTGACCTTCTGTTACTATTCACATAGAATATCTCAATTTAAATATATCTTGGGTTTTTAATATCTTTAACTGAAGTATTGGAAAAAAGTAGCAAACTCAAGAAGCAGGAGCCTTAAATGAACAGTCAGTTGCATATTTAAATTGCTCATGCCTTTATGTGGTCAGTTTGACACAAAGAAGCAATCCAGACCTGTAACGTCCTAGTTCATTCCAGTAAATCCAATTCAAAGCCTTGGCAGACTACTTAAATGACATGATATTAACATTTTTTTCCCTGCAATTTAAATTAGAGACCCCCAACATGATGTTTTAAATAATAGTAATATACTTAACTTTTCCAACAAGTTACGCAGGGAACACCAGGAATTTTATTTTCATCTGTGGTTTACGAGAAATTTTTGTCTATCATCCCTCATTTAAAGTGGGTTAGGGAGGTTGCCTTAACTAAGATGTAAACCACAATAATCTGTCTAACTTTAAATTAAATTACTTTCTGAAAAGCAAAGGCTAGGAAGTTTATTTAGCTTTGACAACTCAGAGGTGAGTCTTCTAGGACTTCAAGTAAAAGTGAAGTAAGAGAGTTCCCTAATTCTTAATTTAGGCAGTGTCTTGATAATTTACTTTGCAAGCAGCTGTAGTGCTTTAAGGCAGTATTCTACTACTTCTTACAGTAAATTTACAAATCCACAGTTCTGGTAGCAAGGTTATTCATTGGAGCATGGCCTAATCAGCTACAGCTAAGAATCAGGAGGATTAGCTTGAACAGTATAAATAAGTGCTTTGACCTATTTTTTAGGCTATTTTACCAGAAACAGATTAGGAAACAGCAGTACCACATCTTCTCAGTACCTGCTCTTTGGGAATTAACACTTGCTTTTTGTCCTCCCCACTAGATACAACCTTTCTCCAGCACCAAACAGTTCTCTCCACTTATTCCTCCTTCACTTAGTTTTCAGAATTCACCCTCTGACATCTCCTGCAGTCTTTGTCTATGCAAGCTCTTTCTTGAAATCCCCATATAGTCCTCAGTTCTACTCTGCACCTACCTCTCAGCTATTCTCTCCAAAATTCCTGCAAGCTGGCTGCTTACCTACATAGTTCCCAGGAGGGAGGGGAGCAAGGGAGATAGCAGTCAGCAGCCATTTCTTTTAAAGCTTAATTAATCCCCCCATCGGATTTATTGCCCTGTCTTAGAAATGCTCACTTAATTGATGGCTGAGAGAGGTAAATTCTTTCTAAAGTGCTGATGAGTAACTATCTTATCTAGAACCAGAAAGGAATGCCTGTTCAGTGGTTGAGTTACAAGTCAAAGAATTAAAGCAAAATGCAATCCCAGTAGAGGAATTACAGATTAACGGATGAGAAGACAGAAGTCTAAGATATTTTCTTTCCTGAATGTTACTTACTGTCAGGAAGTAAAAATTTTTTAAAAAATTATTTCATTAGGATAAAGATTTCACCAATAAAGTAAATAAGCAAAACCATAAACATGAATGCTATTATGCACATAGCCACTGGAAATATTTCGCAATGATTCAGAAAACTAACATTTCAGTAAATTAGTTGCTTTGTTGTTAACCATTTATCACAGCTGTTCTTAAGGTTTTTTCCTCACCTTGTTATGACAAGACCTTTCAGCTGGAAAATAGAGCTGAAACTCAGAGTCCGAACCTGTGGGCTCACAGTTGGCTCAAGTTAATCTTAGGGCTGCCAGCAAAGGAAGAGTCCAAACTTTCACTGATTTTCTTTCTTACTATTATTTTTTTTTCTTAGTATTCAGCAAAATCAGCTTTCTAGTCTGTCTCACTCCAAAACTGGCATCATTACTAGAGCTGATGCAATGGAAGTGGTGACATCACACTATTCAGCAGCAGTAAAGCCTTACATTGTTTTCAGCTCACCACAGAACTGCACCTTAAAAAGTATAGAGGGGCCAGAACACCATACAAGCACGAAGCACAAGTTAATTCTGTGGAAAACCGTATGAATAAGAAGAATTAAGACTCCTCTGGACTGGTCTGTAGCTAAAGGATAGGCCAATGTTTAACTATATATTAAACACATTGGAGGCCTCTGCTGCCCGCTTTACACTGCCATGGGTACGTGACACAAAGTGCTGTTCCAGTTGAAATGCTCTCTGCCAATTCAATTTGTTCCAACAGAACTTTGGTGGGTTACCTTTGCCCCAGCAGTATTAGTGCTGCAACAGGTATCAATCAGTTGCCCACACGGCCCTAACCCTCCGTGGTTCCGACCCAGTGCGTTTCCTCTGCAACCGGGATAAAAGCAGACAGGCGGCATAAAATCCTCGCCAAGCACTCGGCTAATTTGACAGAAATGTAATCATGTGCCCACACCTGATCCAGATCAAATTTGTACTGCTGGGTGATGTGGCATGGCCCAGTGCCAGCGGTAATGATTGTGGAACCACAGCACTCAGCTAAAGCTTCTCCTGCAGAAGAATTACCCGTACGGGAGACTGCAAACACAGAGTGTGGCCTATCACTGTGGAAACAGCTTGTGCAGGCTCCCCCGAACATGCCCCAATCCGCACAAAAGAGACATAGCATAACCCCTTGCCAAACCACCTTTCTTTCTACCCTCAGAGGCAGGGTGCTGGGTTAGCCTCTGACTGAGAGCATTAAGCAGGGGAGAGAAAAAAAAAAAGGAAATTACACGTCTGAGGTTTTTCTTTCGGGCAAGTCGCTTATAAAAATAAAGGAGTGTACAAATGTCTTTGTTTCCCTGCCAGCTTTTATAAGAACTAATTAAGACCAAGAAGAGCTTAATTTTCCTGTTTATTTCATAGAGAGAACAGCTAATGAATTTAACCTATTGATGATTTTGCAGCTGCCTGCTTTAATTTGCTTATGATTGGGAAACAAAGTTAGTGTAACAGCAATGAGCTGCCAAAGCCTCGGAGTGGTCACTGGTGCGTGACCAGTGATCCAGCTGTGGGATCAAATTTCAATTAGGCAGCTGTGACAACAGAGCCTGGGCTGTCCTTCTGAGCAAGAAAACAGTATTAAAATTATGGCCACTGCTTAGTACTTGCTTATTTTCAAGTCAGCTGATATGCCCATAATAAGGTCAATGTAACCATTAAGGTAGAGACTGCTGGCATTTATTCTCTGCAAAAGAACATCTTGAACTTTTCAACTTTATGGTTAATCTATTGATTGCAATAGAAAATTCAGGCCACAAAATGCAGTGGCAATTGCTATCAATAAATGAGAAATTACGCTTTACCTGAAAACAATTTTCAGAGGGAAATATTCACAGACCTTAACATAACTCCTATTTCTTAGTTCAGACAAATGGATTGCAAGGCATTTATTATATCAGGGAGTCTGCCTTGGTTTGATATAAGTCCTAAGGACTTCATGGAAATTACACAGAATTCAATAAAGATTTTTATGATTGCTATAAACTCTACAAAATAATTTTTAATGTCCTTTTGATTCTGAAGGTGAGCTCCCAGCCCTCTATAAATCAGTGACAGAACTCCCAATTGAGACTGGCAGAAAATGAGCACCCAATAATTTGCAACTCTTATTTATAAAATTTTCCATAAATTACGGTACATGACTGGGGAACCTTATGGGTTTTACTCACATTAAATTTTACAGTGTGGGTTTTTTTTTCCAGAAGTAGGGGGGAGGATGATTCATTTCAGGGGAAGTGAGTTACTTTATTTTCTTGCTTTCATTAAAAAAAGCTCTTCAAACTTTTACACATTATTTCAAAATGTTATTTCCAAACGATTTGCAAATATTAGCCAGGGATTCCCAAACTCTGGTATCCCAGCAGCAGACTACCTAAGCTACTTAAGAAGGCATGGGAACTACTGCTGCCCTGCTGCACAGTTGGTACCCAGCCAAAGTTAACCCTGCATCAGCTTCCTCATGAAGCTTAGTACAATTCTAATTCTGGAAACCAGACTATCAAATAACAGCTAACTGTCCATATTTCCACTGTTTATTTTATTCCAAAATCACAAATCTGAAGATATGAAGCTTTTTTCGGTATGCAGGGCAAAAGCCCTTCTTTAGAGCAAGTAGAAATTGGCCACCAGAACCCTCCACGTGGAATGTAGCAGTATTATAAAGACTTATAGGGTGTGCATGGACTCTGTGCCATAGAAAGGGGAAATGGGTTGCTGCAGAATGCATGTCAAATCCGGGCAGAACAGGATCCCTATTATGTATTACTTGGTCACAGTCAGTATATGCTGCTACTGTTGGTTCACATCGCAATCTCCTTTGCTGGTGCCACGCAATAGCACATTTCACTGATTTTCCTTTTCCTATTTTATTTGAAAGTCACATGAAATTTAAATTAATATATTGTTACGAATTGCATACAAGACAATGCTTGTTCCTACATTTGATAAGTAGCAATTATGAATAAGTTTGTGTGATGAACATTTGTTTACATTTTTCTAAGCAGTGTTTAGAAAGATCTGTTTCATCAATTGTTTCCACAAATGGACATTCATGCATACAGATGTGATAAAGTGCCAAGAAAACAAAACTATAACTGAAAATTGAATTATAAAGCAATTTACGCTTTGAATTGATACACTGTTTGGGAGCATAGCTTTACACTGTACATTTTTTTTCCACATCTTGCAATAAACCAGGCACTTGTAATGCAAATGGTATTGACTTACAGTATATTAGTATCAATTCTGACTTCTAACAAATTAAATTCTCCCATTATCTGGGAATTGATTATTTTGGTTACAGATGCAATGACATGTCATTTGCCCACAGATCATCTATTTCAAGATCACAGCAAGATAAGCAATCTTTCGCCAAATTAAGCTTTTCAGGTCTGTTCTCAATTCTTTGTGGTCTGCAGTACTGTCAGCACTTCTTTACGTTTTACACTCTTCCTGTCTTTTCAGATAGGGCTTTCTACTTATTTTGTGTAGTCAGAAGCTGGGTGTGTAAGTAAAACCTCCTGCATAGAACTAAACAGATGTCATCGTTTTTCCTGGTTTTAGGTATTCTATAAAACATGCTGCCTTGCAGGTTTTGAACAATTTGCAGACTAGTACATTTATTCAGATTTTATACCTTTTAGTATGAAACTTCTTACTAAAGAATTATATTAACAAACATTCAGAGTCCAAGGTAAAATGAAACATTATAAAAGCTGCTTATTTTCTTAGGCCTATACTTGTATAAAAGTAGTCTACAAATTCCTAGTCATGGAATTTAATCTAGAAAACTGCTGACATGGTATTGATTTATGTAGATTTAACTGATGTTCTGACACGACTAGAGGGTGCTCTCCACAATCCCAGCTCAGCAAAGCATGTAAGAACATGCATAAAATTAAGTATATGCTTTGTACCACTAACACTTTATGCCAATTAACCCATATTTTCACCACAGTTTCTGCTATGTCTATCTTGTATCATAAATATATTATATAAATATTAGACATATGTTATATATTCCATATATACATTACATATTACTCTTATCTGTTATACATTTCAATATGTTACTCATATATTCCAATGAATATATTTCTGTGAGATTTTAAAACTAGATTTTCTAAAATGAACCACTTTCTGAATTATATGGTATCTGAGTAATTCCTTACATAATGCTGATTTACACCACGTAGGTGAGTTTTTATGATACAGATGATGTGGTCTAATGTGGGCTGGCTCCAAAAGGGGCACTCCCATTGCCAGTTACATACCTGCACCTTGTACCAACTGTGCTGTTTGGCTGGTCCGACGTTTTCTGGGGGGAGAGGAAGGGGGGTGGGGCTAAGAGTCATTTTTTGCCAGTTTAACTCTCTAAAACTCTCTTGGCTTATCCTAGAGGTGAGCATCAGTACTGGTAGCAGCGAACAGCCAGGAGGAGTGAGATGGAGGGGCATGGCCTCTCTGCACAGCAGGATCTAGTTTAGCACAACGTGTATTAACAAAATGTATATTTTAAAGCCGCATTGCCAGTGCGCTCCACACCATTACGGGGCTCAGCCTGTGATTTAGTGCACTGCTCCCCCCTTTCCCACCCCCTCCCCCAGCTTTTAAAACACGAGACTTGTCTCTAATTAAATGCTAAGCTGCTTTTAAGAAATTGATCAAAATATGTTCTCCTAGGACTCAGACTGTCTTTTATCTGAACATAAAAGTTTATCAGAGCTAATCCTTTTAGTATGTACTCGTCTTACAAGAACAATTTTCTTTCATTTGGTCAAGACAAAGGAGTTCAGGAATTTCTGTAAACGAACCCTCCCATCACTTTGCTGCATTTTTGTTGACATATGGGCAATATTCCTTCCAGTTTTAATTGCATTAAGCACATAGAAATTTAGTGAGTTGTAAATGTGACAGGATGCCAGTTACCTTTTTGCAATTGTTAAAAACAAAAGGTCTAGCAAAGAATAAACCTAAATAAAAGCAGAGCTAGTCTCTTGAAAGTAATGAAATCTTGCTGCACTTGCTCAGGTAGTTAATGGGAAGACTGGCAGAATGACAGATGTTTTTCCAGACTTGCAGGAGAAGTCATGCTAATGCTAACCCTGACACATTCTTTCCTTCACAAAGAAATGTCAGGATGCTACATGGTGGAAAAACAAGAGTAGCTGCAAATATTTAATCCTCACACTTCTATTCATCTGAATGGGATTACCTTCTGCTGCTCTAGGTTTTGATAGCAGTCCCACCAATGAGCTGAAAAGGAAGCATAAAAAGATGAAAATTCTGATTAATTTCTGAAGCTAGCTCAAATTTATTGGAGAAACTGAGGTAGTATGCTTAAGCATTTTTTGAAAAGGCAGAAAAATAACTGCTTGGAATATAATGAAGTAATTTTATTTGAATACTAATTAGTATGCAGTTTTACTACTAATGTGATCCTCTGAATGAGATTATTAGTTCTAATAGTAGTTAATATTTATTTCAACTGAACTCTTTTGTGAGGGAATAATTGCACAAAATAGCCCTTCAATAAAAATAAAATTGAATCGCAAAAAAGCCAAAATGCAAGAGGAATGTAGGTGTAAGAGAAAGACTATAGGTTCCTGCATGTAGTCATCCAAATTATCAGATGTGTAAATGCTACAAGTTACTCCAATTCCCATTTCTGATTTGCTTCATACACCAAAGGGAGACTGTTGCTAAAGTGTCCTTTTGTTGCTGGAAATTTTTCATTAATTTTAGCATATACAAAAAAGCAACTAGTCTACATTTTCATACAAATAAGCTTCTGCAACAAGGGAGTGTGCTCATCTTTAATAGAACCAGACACAAATTAAAATATTCTTTGTCTGAAGAAATTCTAGTATTATTGCCAGCACTGGTCTTATAAAAACCAGGACTAGTTAAAGTTCATGCTTGACTTATTTATTTTTTTAAATAGGAATTGCATTAGCTGCTTCTCCTGTGGGCTCATTTCACTACAGGACCTTCTGCAGAATTAATTCAGTGGAAAGCTCCTTCTGCTCTAGAAGAAGGAAGGACCCCAAGAAAGGTCTAATTTTTGACCTTTAAACAGCAAAGTGCTTTCCTTTGATTTTTGATAACACAACACAGTGAGATTAATAAAACACTGTTGCTTCAGCCTAGATGGTAAGCAGCAATTTTAGCTCACTATTTCACTTCTGTCAGTATTTGACAGTCTCAGTTTTAATATGATAAGACATCTTTAGTATATATTAATAGGCCAGTAAAGGATCAGATATAACACCAGGAATCTTTTGAACCTAAACACAACTTCCAAATCCAAACCTAATTCTAATCCCTAATTATGGAGAAATTAAAAAAATAAAAGACAAAATTGCTTTAGAAAATCCTTGCAAAGACTGTGCTAAAAATTACACCTTCATGTAAAGAAATCTAGAAAGGATGTGCAATTTTAATGAGGTATTGGGGCAGCATACAAAACATAAAAAAAAGCAACCAAACCAAATCAAAATAAACTACTAGATTTTCTAAAGATAGAAGGGGTGATTGATGCTCTGCAGTTTATCATGGAGGCTACTGGGTACTGTACACTGAATGGCATGCTAAGAAATGATTCAGCTGGTGAATGTGCAATGAATTTGTTACATCTGTTCATAGGGGTCCAAACCCACCTCCATTACCAGCATAAAAAGCTGTGAATTTTCACCTTCTAATAACACCATTAAACTTGTAAGCTGCACCTCGGAAACTGCACCTGGGGTTCTCATATCCTCCCACTCTGATATTAAAAATATTCTGCACATCAGCTGTTATTATTCATGCAAAAATGACACAAAGAGAAGCTTTCTCCACAGGCTTATGCTGACACCAACGCCCTTAGTCATTTTAACTGTAGTGTGAGGATTTTTGTCCAGGTAACCATAATCACCGAAAAACCAGAACTTCAGTGGCTGAGACCAGTTAAGCTGTGTGCACTCTAGCTAAAGCTTTTTAGAAGTGCATTTAGAAAGAATTATTCCCAATATCTTCAGGGGAGTTAGAAAAAGCTGGCTTTGAACCCATATTAAACTTATGACAGTCTGTAGCTCTGTTTAGAACTGACTTTTGTTAGCCTATTTCCACAGTCAGTCCTGTTCCTGGAGGCTATAACTTGTCAGTAACGCTCCAGTCTGAAATTAAGCACAGAGGATGATTCTTAGGGCTGGAAGCAAATTAAAACTTGAAATGCTCTGGGATCACTCTTTAACTTTCTGCTCCAGCTTGCTGGTTTTGGCATAGATTGGTACATGTCTGTTAGCCACTGTCAGTTTAGTGAAACTGAAGTATTACAAATATTGAAAGTATTCTAAACAGTTTTCAATATAATATTCAAGATACCAGAAACTGAAGCAAAAGCTAACAAGCAGTCTGCCCAGACAAGTCAAACCGACTTTATCTGCCTCTCCAGCAGAGTGACAAAACCTGTAGCTAATGGGAGCACAGCACACGTGACTTAGCTTGTCTTCGCTGACACCGTCCTTCTCCATGGCCCATCCTGACACTGCCATAAACACCGTCACATATCCCACTTCATCTGATTGACTTCACAGACACAAACTGAAGCACACTTAAATTAGGAGAAAGGTTACACTGTGTTCCTTCCTTTCAGTGATGAGAAAGGCAACATCAAAGAACAACTTGAAGGGCCTGCTGTCTTTCCCTAAATTATTGACTATGAAATTAGCCTTAGGCAACTGCTCTCCAGGTTAAGCCTCTAAAGTTAGGAAAGATGAACCTGGGCCATAGAAAAGATAAAGCTACTGCAATATGGGTGCAAAAAATGACTGTAAATCATTCCCAGAGGAGTTAGCATGAGTTGACAGGAGATACTAAATACCATTCTTCAGATCTCTTCCAGGTCTTAGACTAACTCATTCATGGAATTTTTACTGCTGAGATGTTTTGAGAGCATGCTTATTAAAATTGCAGATGACAGAGAGCCAGGAAAGTCTGGAAGTATATTGAAGGCCAGGACTAGTATTCAATCTTGACCAACCAAAAAGATGGGTTGAGGAAATCACAGTAACACTCAGGGGCAAGTGCAAATTATCACACTCAGGAAGGATGAACAAACTGAGGGGATGATGCAGAGTTCTGCAGAAAATATCCCAGGTGCAGAGGATGTCAAACCAAAGAGGAGACAAGAATGTTATACTGCCACAACAATTCAAACAAGCCCAACGCAGACCCAGGGCAAGGCAGAGGGAAGGGACACACCAAATAGGGACAGAAGTACATTTCAACTGAGCTGCCAGATGTCTGAAATTCCTATGGAAATATACAGTATTCACTCAGACAATAACTCTGGGTAGAAAAAAAAGGACTATGTGGTTATGTGCCAAAGAAATGCCAAAAACAGTGTCTAAAAATGCAGTTACTGGGAATGTAACAAATGAAGAGACTTTTTACTTGTCTACAGAAATAACCCTGATTTTTATACCACATAACTTCTTCAAGTAAGAAGAAAAACTAAAGCTTCTTGTGCTTGTTTTGATCATGTACCCATACAAATAAATATTTCCTCTGTTCTCAGGGTGTTTTCAAAGTACAAGCACGTTATGCCTTTGAGGATCTTAATTTTCCATTTTGTACAGAGAACATGGGAAAAGCATCCTCTTCTGTTCAGAGTGTTCAGTTCTGCCAGTGTTAGCTGGCTGTGCCCCAGAGAGGCACTCTGTGCTGCGCAGTTAAACCAGCAGAAGGTCTTGCTGGAGTACCTGTGTGATTTCATCTTCTTTTCACAGTAACCAGGAAACTAAACTAACTCCGATTTTGTGATCTTCCGTCTCTCCAGTTTCACAAGTGCTATTATTTGTGATAAATCCAGCCATCAGTAATGCTTCCTCCTTGCCAGACAGCACCCTGAAAATAATAATGATGTGTAAAAGACATTAAATGCAAATGTGGAAAGAAACACTGAAACATTATTAATGCTCCCTAAAATTGGATATTCTGATTAATAGCTGTATCTGCCTTGATAAAGAATTCACAAGACACAGGGCTTACACGGCTGAACTATGGCACCTCATGACATCCTATGATGCATTTAAGACACGCAGCACCATGGTACTCAAAGAACTCCATGGCTGAAATTTAATTCAAACAAAATGCTGTGAATAAACACTTTGGTGTTGTTATACTTCTATGACAAAAATCAATAAAACCCTCTTTCCTTTTCTACAAGCTCTTAGTGTGTGGCAAGCGAAGACAGCACACAGAATTGGCAGAATATAAGTCACAGAATATGCATTCTTTTTGCAACAAATGTATTTAGGCTGAAAATATGTGACTTTCCCCATAATTTTAAGGCTTTGTCTGTCATCCTGCAGTAAGATTGGGGGTTGGAACTAGATGATATTTAGGGTCCCTTCCAACACAAACAATTCTATGATTCTCTAAGAGTCTTCCTTGTAAATTCACTCAAGAAATCAACATCGGGCTAATATTAATAACTTCTGTATTTATGAAAAAACCAGCAATTTGTGTCCTGAGAACAGCACACTTATGGAAGCAGTCACTGCCTGGAAAATCTATGCTAACTTCATCATACTGTTTCCTGAAAGGTGTTTATGTTACATCAATTAGAGATCAAAGATAATCTGAGGGACAACACTGGTTATGTTGTTTAGGGCTATACTGTCTCAGACTGAAAATTAAAGTGTCCTTAAAGAACTACTTTCAACTAATCAGATGGAAAGTACACAGTGCTGATAGGAACCTTAAAACACACTTATACTTTGACCATATAGGATTGAAATTTACACTATTTATATTGTGAAAGTAAGAATATGCTTTTTTTTTCCCTAAAAAACTTGACATATTTTTGATGAATTGAATTTTAGATTGACTAGAATAAAAATCCATCTTACCTGAGTATGGACAGCAAATCTGTTATTAGTAGAAAAGAGCCAAAAGTAATTTTGAAAAATTATTGGGAGAGGGAAGTCCTGACACCAGTGAAGCTGGTGGAGTTCTATCAGTAACTCAAATGCACTGCTGATTTAATGTAAGCAGGCCAAATATGACTAAACTGTCAAAGAATGCAGAAGAAAACCTGACATGTCTTAATTACTGGGAAAAAAAGGCTGAGTATGTTATTTTACTTTGAACTACCATGTGCTTATTATATCTTGAATTATTGTGTGCATACATTATAAAATTGTACTCAGAATGCTTGTGAGATTTTTATTTTTTAAAAAAAGGGAAAAACAGCTGAAAAAAGCTCTTAAGACACACAAGTTGATCCAGTGTCCTCCTCATGTGTCCATATGTTCTTTTGGCTATCCATGAGACAAGGTGGGATTACAGTTCTGAAAAAGAACAAGGTGCATTTGTTAACTTCACAGCTCAGGGTGAAATGGCCATCAGTCCACATCTATGAAACTTCTTGCTTCTAGAACTAGTTCAAACAGATGAAAATCCTCCATACAAACCACCTATTCTTTCCAAATGGGTTCCTCCAAAGCTGTGTCATTGCCTATAAATAACCACTATCATGTGAAATCTAAACCTTTCTGCCAGTAAGCAAGCACTTAAAAGAACAATGTATTATGCAAAATTAAATCATATGAATCATTTTGCAAAATCTGATTTTAAAGTGGGTACAGGCACTTCATATATTATTCAAAGAACAGAAACGTTCCCTTACCTATCATGCTATATTTAGGAATTTTTTTTATGATGGAGAAATAAAAGACATGAAAGGATGGAAAGAAAAAGCAGTTGCAGAGAGACAAAGGGAGGCTTAGTCAAAAAAAAAAAAAAAAAAAGCAAAGTTTATTTCTAAGTGTCCCAGCTAATGTGATGTACATAGCTATGGACTACTAGATCACATCATGAATTATTCCTTTTCTCCCTTAAAGTCCAATTCCTGGAATTTTGTGGTTTGCAGGAACCTAATTTTTTACCTTAACAAAAATTACATGGTTTTACCTCTCTGTCTTGTAAAAAATCCCACCTCTCCACACTCTAAAAATGAACCACAAGGGTTCAAATGCAAATACAAACTCCCCATTGTATTGCATTTGATTGAAAATGCATTTTGAAACAAAACTATCTTTCTGTGTTTGATTTTCAAGCAGCTGCCCAAGTTGGGCGTTCAAGGCCGGGCTGTACTGACCTGTGCCCAGCCTCCCACAGGAGCAGCCAGAGAAGCTGGATCTGGGCCTGGTGACACCACAGCCCCCTCAGTGCCGCTCCCCCAGCGCAAGGGCACAGCCTGTGGGGACGGGGATGGGGAAAGGGGGTATAGGGAACTGAGGGCTGACGGACACAGAAGCACAGAATATCCTGAGTTGGAAAGGATCATCATAGTCCAGCTCCTGTCCCTGCGCAGGACCATCCCCAAGAGTCACTATGTGGCTGAGAGTGTTGACAAAACAGTTCTTGAACTCTGTCAGGCTGGCGCTGTGACCACTTCCCTGGAGAGCCTGTTCCAGTGCCCAGCCACCCACTGGGTAGAGACACTTTTCCCAGTATCTCACCTAAACCTCTCCTGACACAACCTCATGCCATTCCCTCGGGGATGGCATCTTATGACACAGCGGTTCTGAGTCAAACCCCCACTTAGCACCTTTCTGGCCTGGGGGTTCCAGGACCCCTTGGGTCTCACCCAAGCAGTGCTGCACCTCAGGTACTGTGTCCAGTTTTGGGCCCCTCAATTCAAGGACGACACTGGAGCAAGTCCAGAGAAGAGCAATGGAGTGGCTGAAGAGTTTGGAGCACAAATCTTAGGAGAAGCAGCTGAGGGAGCTGGGGGTGTTTAGTCTCCTGGGAGAAAAGGAGGCTCAGGGGTGACATTATAGCTCTCTACAGCTCCCTCAAAGGAAGTTGTAGCCAGGTGGGGCCCTCAGACAACCAGCGACAGGGTGAGAGGACATAGCCTTAAACTGCACCAGAGGAGGTTCAGGTTGGACATTAGAAAGAATTTCTTCACATAAAGGGTGGCTAGATACTGGAATGGGCTGACCAGGTAGGTGGTGAAGTCACCGTCCTTGGAAGTGTTTAAGGAAAGACTGGACATGACACTTCGTGCCATGGTCTAGTTGACACGGTGGTGTTATGTCACACGTTGGACTCCATGACCTATCAGGCCTTTTCCAGCCTAATCTGTTCCGTGATTTTGTGACTCTGAAGGGATCGGAGGGAGGGAAGGAGGGCGGTGCCGCCCCCGGCCCCGGCGAAGGCGCGAGGGGGAGGGGGCAGCGCGCATGCGCGCGGCGCCCGCCGAGCCGCCCCTGCCTGGTGCGCGCGGACGGGGAGAGTGTGGGCAGCGGTGACGTGATGACGCCGCTCTGCGCGTGTCGCCAGCCGCGCGACCCACGCACGGTCCGCCGGGCTCGTGCCTGCTCCTCCAGCCGGGCCGCCGCGCGCGGGCGGGGCGGAGGCGCCATCCTTCCTCCTCCTCCTTCTCTCCGTTCTCCTCCTCCTCCTCCTCCTCCTTCTCCTCCTCCCCCTCCTCCCCGGGTCCCCTCTCCGACGGCCCGGCCCCTTCCCCTCGGCAGAGCGGCGCCTCCTCCTCCTCCTCCCGCTCCCGGCTGTGCCGGACAATAGGGGCGAGCGCGGCGCGTGTCTC
>VWZW01002478.1:1326517-1428786 GCA_013397115.1 Edolisoma coerulescens | reverse complement strand
GGGCCGGCGCACGGAGGCTTCGTCAATGGAAGTATGTTACCAGCTGCCCGTGCTGCCGCTGGACAGGCCGGTGCCGCAGCACGTCCTCAGCCGCAGAGGGGCCATCAGCTTCAGCTCCAGCTCCGCGCTCTTCGGCTGCCCCAACCCCCGGCAGCTCTCGCAGGTAGGCACTGCCGCCGAGCCCGCCGCCCTCGCCCGCCTGCCCCCGAATACCGGCGGCGGTGGCGAGAAAAGACAGCATTTAGTATTTTTATGACTAGTTATTGCTGAGGTTTTCTATTTAGCATCGCTTGCGATGCGAGCGGTGAACTTGGGGTTTATTTCCACAGCCAGTGGGTTATTTGTTTCTCCTGTAATTTTTAAGCTAGGGCTGTTTTTTAGCTCTTTTTTTAGCTTGGGCTTTCTTTGAAGGGTGCAGATTTCCTATGGGGTTGCCAAAAGCTGCAGTGACTTTACTGAAATGGTGAACATACACTGCAGTGTTTTATTTGGGATGCTCTGCTTTTTCTCCCTCCAACTATTGAGACTTGGCAATCTGTCTAGAAGGAGACAAAGATCCTTAGCTTCTTCGTTTCCACGGTATTGTTCCCAGCCCATATTACATCAGTCACAATGTGAACTGTACTGTATTTTGTTTCATCTGATCGTGTTGGAAATACTGTGAAAAAGGTCGTTATAACTATCAGGACAAAAGGCAGGTTTTTCTTGTGAACGCTGCCCTAAATTTCTGGATGTGCGTTAGTATGGTTTCCCAGCACCCAGGGATAAAATTATATTCTCGCGGAAGTCTCTGGAGAAAATCTGGAATTATGGTGGAAAGCATATGTTTTGGTGGGGAGTCAGCTCGTTTTGGCTTCGAGGGATTTCCTATATCGAGATTGAAAGATCTGTTCAAGTGCTGTGAAGTATGTTATCCTTACAGAAGATGTTGTCTTTGCATGTGTAATGGTAATTTTTTGTTCTGTACATTTTTGGTGTATCTTATTAAGTTATTTTACTTTTTTTTTCATGACTTGCTGTGCTACACATACGTCTGTGTAGAAAGTACAGAACTGCCAGTAGCTTTTGGCTTTGTCCCCTGTTTGGTAGCAGTGAAGCTCTGTGTGTGTGAGCATTAGGCACATGTATGTTTGGACAGGAAAAATCAACAAAATACTGTGTTAATGACCAGGAATTTGAATCCATATGGGAATAATTATTAGCAAGCTAATAAAGATGAACATATGTTGACAATGCTTCCTTCCCTGAGTATAAATGTAATAATTGATAAAATCTTTGGTGTTATGGCAAATTAATTTTCCATGTAACAACCGAGTTAGGATCTTTTCCATTTGTACTGCTTGTTCTGAGCTGTACTTGGTGATGGTGACTTTTCCATATGTTTAAGTCGTCTTGAAAGTCCAACCAAATATGGCACGCTTTGTTCTGTGCAGATAAGAGTCTCCCTTGTTTGAAGCATTCGTGGTTTTCTGAAAAGGAATAGGCAGAATTGTCAAGGTGATCTATTGTATTCCTTTCTGTATGGTCTCCAGAACAGGTGACGGATGAAATATATACAAGCTTACCAAATTAAATATGGTATTGACATTTAAAGTGTTTCGGTTTTTCTTCCCAACTTTCAAGCTTTCCAATGGATTCCTTATTTTCTGACCAATATGCTGTAGGCGTATTAGTGAGTTCCAGGAAGAGGTGCTTGAATAACTTGTAAAAAAGGGAAACTATGTGTGCTTGACCAAGTAGTATCCTGTCTGCATAAACCAAGTAACTAAGTTTATGCATCAATAAAAAGGGATTAGGATATTTAAGTGAGGAAGCCTTTGCTGTTATCGGACATCTGATTAGAGTACGGCTTTACCTTTTTTTCCCCTTTCCCTGAAGTCTCCTGCAAACAATAGGATGTGAATAGGCCTGCCAGACCTGCAATCACAGGTTGGTGTAAATGATGGGCTAAGAAGCATCACCAGTGAGATTAATGATTCTGTGTAACTCCTGAGCTTAACTTCACCTTACTAGTCTCTTGTAAGACTCAGAGTAGTCCAGTTTCATTCCTGTTCAAAGAGAGCTGAATCCTTATCAGTTTGTTATTTTCAGTCTTCTGCTTTGAGCAATAGGAGTAAAATTGGAGACGTGTACTCAAGGAACTGGTATGTACAGCCAGCATTTTACAACTAATACGCATTTAGCAGATTTTCTTGAAAAATGTAAGGTCTTGGAAATTACATTCCCGCTTAGAGATTAAAAGTGACATGATTGAGTCATAAGATGTTTTAGGCTTATCCTTCCAGCAAGAAGGTATTTTACATAGGAAACATACGTGAGATAAATGCACACTACGTTAGATGTACCATTTAATTGTGACAGTCCTAAGCAGGCAAATATATATCTCTAAATATATTAAGTAAAATTTCCGTTTTGGTAAAGTTTCACCACATGGGTTCAAAATGGGCTGTATGTTGCTTTTTTAAAGCTTAAATTAAGTGGTGCTGGAAATGACCTTGAGAATTCTGGTCTAGTCCTCTCAGCCCCAGGAAGGATAAATTATATTTACAGTGTTATTGGCAGATATTTGTCTAATCTGTTTGCTTAATCTATTTTTTAAGATATAGTCGTATGAGATGAGGTGAGTTGACATAACTCATTATTGCTGAAGGTTAAAAGCCCTGACACTGGGCACGTGTTATTACTGCTTCCTCTATGCCATCTCTGATGCTTGTCAGGTGTTTGCTCATTCGGTTCACTGAAACAGCAGAAAACTAACACAAGCAGGAAGCTTGGTAGCTTCCTGCCATCACTTTGAATAAAATAGGCTCAGTGAAGTTTGTCAGAACCAGTTTAAAGGAAAAGATGGTACCACTAGGCTTTTGAAATTCATAAAAGCCTTAAGTAATAGAAATTACACAATCTCACTAGTCAACTGTTCGTAATAGTGCTTAACTGTTCTTGTCATAAGGGAGTTCTTTCTTAATACTGAAATTAAGTCCTCCTTCTGGTGATTTGCACCTTTTACTATACCAAATAAATGTAGAGAAAGGCGTTTTCCCTTTTCCTCGTAGTTTTCTTTTCTGTATGAATTATTTCCCTATTGTCTTCATTTTTGTTAATTTCAAAGTTTTTACGACAAAAATAATAAAGGTGACACCTGGAGGTTACTTGTGATACTTATTGTTCAAGTCCAGTCAGGTGAAAAGCTGCTATTGTATGGGTTTATATAAATGTTTGAGTTAATAATTGTCTTTAAATATGAAATAATTTTAAATGCTAGTGTTAAAAGCTGTTTTTAAGGGCATTTGAGTGTGTAAGTGTTGAAATGACCAGACATTTCATATTGATGAGATTTGAATTTAGTTTCACTGTGAGATCAGGTGGATGTTAACTAGTACTTTGGATCATAAATTCGTGGTGTTCATTCCAAATATTACAAAATTATGTGTTTCAAATTAGAGCTGGTCTTTCAGAGAACAACTTTTGATTTAGTGCCTCATCTAGTTTTTAACTTGTGTTGTTAATAGTAGTAAAAAAGTTTCTAGAACTGTAGTTAGTGTGAAAATTCTTAGTCTGCATTTTTATGAATAAGGGTTTATAATGAAAGCCACTTCACAAACGTAGCTGCAAGCTACTTTTAGATTGTCCTGTGTTGCACTCCCCCTCACCCCATGTTGAATTGACATAAACATATCACAAATGAGTAAGAAAACTTTGGCCTAACCTGCTATTTTTGACTCATTTCCATCCCTCTACTTTGTAATTGGTTCTGCAGTCTCTTCAGTTCCTCCAAAAATGGCATCAGTGGTATCTAGTAGCAGTGTCTGAATGGAAGTAAAGATCTAGCTTTAGCCTTTCTGTTCTTAAATGATTGAAATTGATGATGATAAAGAAAGATGTCTCCTAATGATGAAATTGCGTGAAGAGGGAATGGAACAAATAATAAAAGACTCCATTTGAATCTCAGAAATGTAGGCACCATCTCCACCTGAAGTACCAAGTACTACTGTGTACCAGGCACTACCATGTACTGCTACCTGGTATTTGATAACCTGGTTCACAATCCCTCTTCTTTGCATCTCCATTTCATGCATTTAAGCAATATAGTGTCATACTTGGTGACTTTCATGGGATATACACCTGAGCAATAGACTGTAGGTCATGCACATGGAATCCTAGGTTTGACTTGGGGGATGAAGTGGGGGAAAAAGTCACTAAGAGCAACTGGAAATCTACTGCATTGGTTGATTCTTCAATGAAAGGTATATACTTCCACTTCCCCAACATTAGCAAAGTGCTTGGGTCATCTTTTGCTGTGTATTTCTTGTTGTCACTGTTTGTCACCTGCTGTGATCCAAACATGTTTTGCTCTGCATGTAGCATGGTAAGTTAAAAGATGCAGCTGAGAGGTGTATTTATGTGGTCTGGACATAGACATGGGTCTTTAATCTCATGGTTGCACCTTTTTGCTGGGAGAAGTGTTGGCATGACCTATTTTTCTCTTGCAGCTGCTCATTTCTACTCCTGCGTCTTCCTCTTAGTTGTGTNTTTTTTTTTTTTTTGATCAGGTTATTTTTCATCCTTGGCTGACTCATTGTACAGTTTCATAAATGATTGTGACTGTTAGTAAGGAGGAAGCAGCACACCGCAATGCTAGACCAAAGTGGAGAAGCAGAAGGAATGCCTTATGTTGGCCCTACTGTTGAACGCAAAACCTTGCCCTAATCCCCTTTCTTTTCTCATCCACCGTTTTCCATGATTTGCCTTCTATACCTTTCTAATCCTCTTCATCAGTGCTTCTCAATTGCTGGCTCTTTCCTTAGACTGCTCCTGCCATTTCCCGTATCTCTACTGCATGAATAATTAATGAGTTAAAATAATGAAATAATTTTCATGTTGTGATTCCTAGCCCCTGGAATTAATTCTGTGTTGCTGCTATGCTTGCCATTCCCTTCATCTTGTATTTATTGTGTCTGGTTGCTGAGATTGCATCTATTCATATGAGAGGGAGAGACTGACGCTGACTCTACGCACAGCACAGACAAGTTCTGATTGAGGCTTTCATGCACTACAGTAATTTTATGTGGCAGTTCATTTTTAAAATGCCCTGATTAATTAACTTTTTCATATGTTGTAGTGTAAAGCAACATTGGTACTTTCATTCAGCAAAAAGGTCATAGCAGCTTATTTCATGGCCTATAATTGTCTATGTAAGATTTAAACAGAATAATTGTTTGAAGTCTACTTAAATTAGATTGTCTTAAATCACCAAAACTCAATTCTTCTTTGTCCAGATTGTGTAATAGTATGTTTTGTGCTTTGTAGGAACCTCAGTTTTTAGATGCTGTCTTTAAAGAAAAATTGATCTGAAGAGAGAGATTATAGCTATGTGCCCAAGTTGTGAAATATTGAATTTTAGCCATAAAACAATTTTACAAGAAGTCAGCATTAGTATATGAATATTCAATATTCTGTATGACCTAATTATGTAGTAATAGCATGCAAATACAAGTTGTTGGAATTTGGAGTGTTTTCTGTGGGATGTCTGTTTCGGCAGCTTTCCTGAAAAAAAACCCCTGTTTGCTAGGTAAGTCTGTTTTTCTAGGTTGCTTGAGAAAAGCAGCAGTGTCCAAACTGGGTTAATTCCGAGTCAATGTGGTAATAAGCTCAGTTTTGAGTTAATAACATGTAAAAAGAATGTAAGTTTTCTGACACATCTGTTCTACAATTTTGGCGGGTAGAAAACAATGCTGAGGACATCTGCATTTTGAATCTTTATTTCTTCATTCTTTTATTTTCTGCAAAGCCTAAAGTGGAAAAAAATGCTGGTAGTAGAATGGTGATTTGTTAGAACAGTTCTGTATCATGTTAGTGACCATTTACTTCATGTTTTCCTGTGTTTCCCTCATCACTTGTTATCTGCAACTTTCTACTGGTTTTCTGCTAAAACTGTAGATTTCTACATCTACTCAGTAATTTTCTTGCATTGAAAATCTCAGATTCATGACTGCATTTCCAGGTTGTGCCAGGTTATGGCTCACATATATGAAACACATTTGGATTGGACTAAACCTG
Organism: Edolisoma coerulescens; assembly: GCA_013397115.1. Taxonomy (NCBI): domain Eukaryota; kingdom Metazoa; phylum Chordata; class Aves; order Passeriformes; family Campephagidae; genus Edolisoma; species Edolisoma coerulescens. Next base: position 1,422,729 of record VWZW01002478.1, on the reverse strand, counting down.
TTGTGTTCGCTTTTGTTATAAATTCACTGAACCTGCATGGGAATAATGAGTAATTTTACAGCTCAAATTAGTTTGGTGGTTTGCTTGTTTTTTGTTTTGTTTTTTGTTGTTTGTTTGTTTGGTTGGTTGGTTTTGTTTCTCCCAGAAGTGTGAAACCTAAGTAACTTGGTTGTCCTTTACTGTGTAAATTTTTGTTAATGTGTATCAATACTTTCCACATGTGAATTTATACAGTTGTGTGTCTAAGATACAAATTCTTGTATCTTATGATTGAAGGAATGTAGTGTATTCTATTAGAATATCTTTTCTTTGTAAATGAAGGCATGAAGATGGACATGCTAAAAATTTGAATCCTAATCTCGGTAATCATACTACATAAAGCATTTAGTGCAAATAATCCTTTGTGTGCATTCACAGCTGAATGAAATGTTCAGTTCTGCTTGAAAAAAGTCTTTTATATAAGCAAATACAAATACACGGTGTGGGCATGCACATGCATGTAGGGTCTCACAAGAAGCATGTGTCTGGGACCAGGAATTGAACACAGACCTCTCAAGTTCTAGTTCAGAGTTATGCACAGAATCCTCACAGGAAACCTTGAAAGAGTTTGAGTTTCATCAGATTTGAAGTTTTCTTCAGTTTGTTCTGATTAGGTCATTAACAAGTAACTGCAGTGTAAATAAGCACCCTGTGTAATCCAGCAAGGCAGCCTGCCAAAGACAAAATATCTTATTATAAAAATGCAGTTCTGGGAAACTAGATTTAGGGGTTAGTTGGAGGGTTGTTTATTTGTGTGTTTGCATCCTGGCTGTATTGTAAGGAATTTGTAGCCAAATATTTTGTTTTCTTTCTGGTTGAAAATAAATTTGTGGCTGTTATCTTGCCTTCCCTGCCCTCTTCCCTTCCATACCCTGAGAATTTTTTACTTCTGTTACAGCAGCCTGTCTCCTGTTTTCCTCCCACTTCCCCCCTCTTTGTACACATTTGATATGGCAATCTGATTTATTATCTTCCTGACCACACTCCCACAATAATTGTAATTAGAGATTCCTGGAGTCTGCTTTTCATCGCAAGGTAGAGGGTGAATTCTTTTCTCAGCTTGTAGCTGAAGTTGTGAAAGAGCCAAGATTTGCAGCAGGCCTTCCTCCTCTGCCTGCATGAGCATCAGAGAATGCAATGAGAATAATAAAGAAAGGTCTATATTAGCAGAATATTTTACTATTTCTTCCTGTCCTTTCTGCCAGATGAGATATGTGGAAAGAAAGACACTGTTTCCTTTACCAGTCATAGGGATTTTTTTCCTATTTCTCCCCCTGTGACAGACATAGCTGGAGGCTACTCTGACTTATAAAACTAGACATTTAATACATGTGAAATATACCCGGTTGCCCCCTTTAGGGTAAGGGGTCAATTCTATCCCAAGACGTAAAAAACCCCAAAGGATAATATACAGAAACCTATTGCAAGGCTGTGAGGGAAAAAGTTTTAATGGGAACCTTCAGGCTTCAGTAGGTGGATCAAGCTTGGAACAGAAAGGATTTAGAAACTTTGTGTGAAGTTTCTGTCTGATGTGATGGTTCTTAGTTGTCTTAAAAATGGAGGTACATATGGTGTTGGGATGATTGCAAGCAAGTGATTTCCTGAGGGACTCAGTTATACATCTAGGTCAGAAAAAGTTAGCACTCTTACAAAAATTACTTTGAATAGCATAGTCTGGTAGTGGAGGAACTGTAGCTGTCATGGCAGGAGTGGCTCTGGCCCGTGTTATTTCTTGCTTTGTGTTTGTAGCTAATACACTCTATAGATTGATGCTGCAGTTGATGGCATGCTGAGGAGGAGGTTTCATGTTTAGTCAGGCATGAACTTGCACTTCTATTTTCTTAAACTTTCCAATAAAGTTCATGTGCCACAGTAATCTCCTGAAATGTGTATGTGTGGCAGGGGTATGTGTCTTATCAGCAGTGCCCTGTCTTCACTTTTGCAATGGTAAAGTCCTGTAGCCAGGTTTCAAAAAGCCTGGAATATTTAAATTTCCTTGATTATTACCTGTGGAATTTTAGACTTTAGATTTCAGCTGCAATATTTGAGCTTTTTCTGGTATCGGGCAAAGAAAAATATGTAGTTTTGTATAGCTGCAAACATGGTATGAAACTGCTAAATAATAAATGTCTATATATGGAAGTAAAGGTCAGGTTTTTTTGATGCTCTTGTTTATTATGAGATCTAGACTGTACATTTGTTATGGAGTTCTGCCATTGTTCTGTTTGTTCTTTTGTGAAGTATGAGCTACATTTCTTTTAACATGCTGATAAAAGTGCATTCTGCACTTTCCACTGAATTTAAACAATATATTTAAGAAGCTTTTCGTAACTTGTTTTCATGTGGACAAAATAAACTGATGACATTTTTCTCCAGATAGACCATCTAGTATTTAGCTCACAAATTTACAGAGGAAATGGTAAAGCTTCGTTGCCTGAATTAAAACCAAAAAATAATCTTGAGTTTTTAACCTTGAGAAGCTCATAATGTCCCAAATATTAAAAAAAATTGTTATCGCCTCAATTTTTTTTCCCTCTCCTTTCAAAAAGGATAGTGGTTGTCCTCTGCATGTAGTCCTTCTCCTTACGTCTTTGTCACTTCAGATTATTGCAGGAATTTTGCAGCCTACCATATATGAAGACTAGAAGTCAAATCTAGCAAATTGCAGGTACCAAATTCCTGAAGTTTTGTGTTGGGCTTGTACTTTGTGATCCGTATTGACTTTCAGGGTATTTTAAAGTGGAGAAAGGCTTCATCTCCATAAGGGTGTTGAATGGTTGAGGCTGTGGTTACCTTGTGTTTTTTCTTTTTCTTGTGATTATTATGATGTTATTTTTGCCGCGCCCTTCCATTTTAAATTGAGGCCTGAAGGGATTTTTTTTTGTTGTAATAAAAGGCCCTCAGTTAAAATTCTCTACCTATCACCTTTTGATACAATAGACTGTAAGTGAAATAATCAGCTGTGCACTACAAGGCTAATCCATTTTCACAAGCTTTTTAGGAAAGATGATTTGAGAGGATTAGACAAGGAGCTATTATTCCTGATTGACTGAATAAATAGGAAAGACAATTAAGACTAATGAAGTTTAAGACATTTTTCTTCATTCTTAATGTTGTTGTATTTATATGAGAACATGGGAAAGAAGCGACATGCTGCAAAATCTGATTGTGTTGGAAGCAATTTGTGAGTCAGGATGTCAAATTTTTCTCTTATACTGAGTGTAGGTGGCAAAGGGTCTGGTTAGGGTAGGAGAAGACAAAGGTCGATAAGGCTAAAAAATACATCTTAAGCTCATTTCTTAGTGTAATAATACATGTTACAGAAGATTTTTGTTTCTGACACTCCTGAAATTAAGATTGTTAAAATTATGTACAATGATTTTTGTGTTTAATGTGTCATGAAAAATAGGAAGGCAGTTTTTTAAATTCTGCCTTGACATGTTGTAATGCTGTGCTTGGTACTTGGAGAGGCTTTGTGGTTGATGATTGTTGTTGACAGGAGCCATAGTTTTTATTACTAATATTATTTTAAATGGAAATTCTTTTTCAGGTAAGAGTTTTATTTAATGTCTGGAGTCATAGTTCCAAGGTGCTTGTGGTGTTAAATGTAAGCAGTATTGCTTGCACAGTAATTCCTTTTAGCTGCCTATCTTTACTCCTCCTCTGGTGCTGACAGTTGCACTCCTCTGACCCTGTGGAAAGCTAGTTTGCTGACCTGCAGCAGCAGAAAGCCCTTTAATTTTTGTAGCAGTAATTTTCTGCTCGTTTGTCTCTCCCTGGTTTTCTTGCAGGATCTGGGGAGTGTTGGTGCAAGAGAAGGAGCAGGGATATGCAGGAAGAGGCCACACAGTGTGTGGCAAAACTGACTCGAGTTGTTTCCATTTCAGTTGGAGGAATGTCCAGAACAGCTGACAACTGTGTGGAATTGTTTCACTTTCTCCGCAAACAAGAGTGGGCTGATTAATTCTGTGGTGTTATTCAAATTAAGTAATGCACTGTATTCAGTTATTTAGTATTTCCAAGGAAGCATTGTGCACCCTGTGTCTTTTATATATTATTATTCACAGAGCTTCAAAATCTGTAATTTCATCTTCATTAGGTGAGTCCATGGTTCTGTGTGTTTCAGATGTTAGATAGACTTGACTTGATAATAAGAGCATTTTAAAAGGACTATTGATAACCTTTGAACAAATGCTTGGTTAAGTACATTAAGTCAAAAGAATCTATATTCTTTTTTTCACCTGTAAAACATCCAATTTCAAAATTTGGGTTATTGGACTTCAAAATATGAAAATTTTTTGTTTTCTTGTCTGTATGAGTAGTGATTTAGAAATAATGTGCAAATGTAAGGTTATTTTCATGTGAAGCTGAGACTGTCTTTCCTCTCTGCATATTTTTAATGAAAAGTAGCTATGGTTGCTACAGTTTATAAATGAAGTGTGTGAGAACATGAGGATCAATCCTATCATTTGTCTTTGGAGAATTGTTTAGCGTACTTAAAAGGCTTGCCAGTGTGTGTTTGTATGTGGGAGTGAGTATGTATATATATAAATATATACATATGAAAATAAATATAGAAATATATGTGAAAATGTGGTAACTGAATGGTGGGTGCTGCATAGATTCAGAAAAGTGAAGAAAACAGTATTCATTGTACCATTTGCTACCATGTTATCCTGTGTCCATCACATCACAAGACAAAATAATATCCTAAAGATAACAATTTTGGAAATATTTGTTGCTTTCACTTGATCTTTTAAGTAAGAAATTTTTACTTGTTAGATTGCTAGCCTTTATCATTTATAGTGAGGTTTTAGAAGCTGTTGGTTAGAATGATGCATTAGTTTTGCAGTTGGGAGTGCTTCAGGATGATGTCAGGTAGCTGTCGAGATTCTTCTTCTTAGTCTTTTTGATTTTCCTGTTTCCAGGTTACATGTTGTTAGTTATCTCCTTCAAACTTTGTGGAGCTTGCCCTGCAGCATGTCTTAGGCCAAGGACAGTCATACTGTAATAGCTGTTCTTCATGTTACTGAGTTGCCAAGTCAAACAAATCTGGATTGACTGTGTACGTGTGTGCACAGTTGTTCAGCCATCCATTTCTGCTGAGTTTAGTAGAGCACACAGTATGCTGATTATGTTGATTGGCAGAATTATTTTGAATCGTGTCCTGAAGTGCATTCAGTCCTGTGGAGGTATTTGTGTGTGGGTTCATTAGGGGCCTGTGTGGAACCCAACCCCTGGCCTAGGAGTAGTGCCTTGAGTGAGTTGGGATGCCATATGCCATCTGCCCAGAGTAGCACCAGGAGAGCGTTCCTGGGAACTGTCAACATACAGGAGATAAAATAGGCTGTACTGCTGATACGTTTGCTGGATCGTGATAGGAGAGAAGAAGCTGTGGCAGTAAACATATTGGCTTCCATTTCATGCATGCTGGCATTTGAGAAGAGAATGGATCAGAAGCAGATGATGGTTCTGCAGTTGAAGTAAAACTTGAGGATGGAAGAGGTGATGTGCATGGCTGTCCTCTGTTAGTAGCTCTTCATCTTTGCTGTAGAAGATACTACGTAAAGGTCATGCCTGAAATCTCCTTTGTAGTAGTTCTGAGAGCAAAGACCAAGGACTGACAAAAGGTAGTATGAGAGATGTACCACCAGTGCCTTTTGGCATTTGCTCCCCTTGGGAGAAGGTGTAGATCAGATAATTGTGTGACATGCGTGATAGCAGAATATTACCCCTGCATTTCGTGAGATTGTTATGAAAACAGTGTGGTTTTGTTGAATGCGCACATTGATCCACATTTGTTTCATATGTTGTATTTTCTCACCTCTGCTGCTGCTTGCTTTGTAGCATTGCTTTCTTCACATTCCTACGTGGTGGCTTATGCCCAGATAAAGCCTCTCAAAAACCTTCCATGAAAATTTTAGGTGTCTTTATGAGGCCTTGTGCTTCACTTCACTCTAAAAGTGCCAATGAAAATGTTTGGTAAATAAAGAAAATGGATCTATTGTGAAAGTATAGATTATTTGTTAGAGTAATATGTAATAAGGTTTTAAGCAGCTCTCTGCTCTTCAGGGCTTCCACTGATCGATGCTTTGGGAAACAGGAAGAAGTGGCTCTTGTCAGGAAGAGAAAGCTGTGAGCTTTTAATTCTTCCATGGACACCTAGGAGTGTGTACGTGTGTTGTCGTGTAGCAGTAGTGTATGCTTTCATCCCCGCTTCTCGTGACCCAGTATTCTTTGCAGGTGGATATGGTGTGTGCTGCTAATTCTCTCCAGGGAATGAAAGAGATTGTGCTGCAGAGTATGGCAGCGCCTACACAATATGGAGAGGCCTCCAGTGAGGCAGTAGTTGCTGAGTTACAGTTTCCAACATTGAGCTTGCTTCTCAGTTGCTTCTTCAGTGCCTCTGTATCAATTTTCTCATCTTTGTTGAAACCATATAGTAGCCTCTAAGCGCTTTCAGAGCAGTGGACGGATTTTACTCTTCTGTTCCAGTGGTCTTTTAAGCCTCTCTTGGGACTTCACAAGGATGTGAACTGCTTCACATGTGTCTGGTCCATGGTATTGTCTCATAGGTGCTGTTACTCTCCCGTTTGGGCCTCCCGTTTGGGCCCCCTGTGCTGCTGCCTTGTCTGGAATTCCAGCAGATCCAGGACTGCTGCCTGCATGCAACTGGGATAAAGGGGCCCCATTTGAGATGTGCCTAGCATGTAATTCACCAACAGCTTTAGCAGTCCTGCTTCTGGCTGGTGGGCTGACTTTGGGTGGGGGTGCAGGTGTGAGAACTGTGCTCTAACTATGGAGTGACAGTGTCTTTCAGAGTGTGGTTGTTAAAGGGCTTAGTAATTTGGGAGAAGAGGTAGTTTTTACATAGCGTTGAAGTGACTTGAAAAAGCAAGGGCATAGGGAAAGAGAATCCTGGTTTTGGAAGTGGGCCTCATTCTACTGAAGGTTAGAGACTCTGTTTACAGTTTCTAGTTTCTGTATTTTTTTCTGAAACCATGCTCTTCTTTTGGCTGCTGTCTCAACATCAAAGTCAACCAGTAGAGAGTACAGGCCTGAAATAGCTTGTGAAGGGAGACTGTGAAAATGTGATTTTGTCCTTAATCCACAGTTTAGCAATTGGAAAGGGTTTGGTAAAAGCACCAGAGGAAGCTTCTGGTATGGGTTACTTAGACCCGTAACAAACTGAAATAATTTGAAGTCAAGTTTCATTCTTGACCTAGCAAAGCTTGGTTATATGCAAAAAGGGAATTAATATCATATCATGTCATTGCAGTACGTTTTCGGTACATTCTTCTTTTATATTCAATCCCAGGCATCCTGCAGGTTTTCACTATTTTATCAGTCCATGGTCCTACATTTTCTCTTTCAGGAAAATGAAACATATTAGTGAAAATTCGTTGGTGCATTCAAGAATGTAATGTTTGGGTTCAGCAAAGATTGGAGATTTGCAGTTTGCAAGTCAGATGAAATGGTTTTGTAGTTAGAATAGATAATTAGTGATTATGTTCTTTAGTTTTCTAGTGTGCAGGTCTAAACCTTATGTATCTAAATGCTTTTTTTTTCCAGTTTGCATTTCTGAACTATCTAGTTACACTTACTTGGCTGAAATGTGCACGGGTTGTCTGAATTTTAAATCTTTCTGAGTACTGTTATGAAAAATAATGCTACAGTAAAATTAAGAGTCAAAATACCCTTAAACCTCTGCTCTGGGGCTGAGCAATTGTACAAGGACTGTAGGTGAGATAAGGGACTTAGTCTTCTCTGCCGTTACAGCAGTGACTTCTCGTGTCCTGTGTGATCTGGTTGAAAGGCACTGCTGAAGTGTCCGTCTCCTTCAGCATCTCTGTTCCCACCTCAGCTATGCAGACACACAGAAGTGCATTCTTTCACCTAGCTGTTTTTGGAATCTTTCCTCTTTCGTAAGTTCCCTTTCCAAGTCTTAATGGCTCTCCTGTAGGCTCTTTTGTCTGCCATAGAAAATGACAGTTCTGCTCCTATACTTTTGAGGGGAAGAGGGACTCATGCTTAGGGAAGAAGGGTCTGGTTAGTCTGTAATCCTTGATGCTGCTGTTTGAGATGGAAGAGGGTTGAGAATGAAGGCAAATACTTTGGGTCTGATCATGCAAACGGGGACCCAGAACCAGTAGCACAGAATTTCTGGTGCAGGTACTGCAGTAGGCATTAGTGCTGGCCTCTTTGGTGTTGCTTTCGCTTCTAACTGCAGTGTATTGCTTTTTCACTGAATGAAATGAATGTGTTTATGCTTATTTGTGAAAAATTGCTCTGTTAGATAGGGACATGTCTTTAATGATAGTTTTTTAATGCTGTATCTCCAGGACTTATTTAAGCCTCCAGCAGCAATCATGGGTTATTCTCATTACTGGGAATGTTTTTTGCTACGGAGAGCAACTTGATGTCTTCTGCTTTAGACTAGAAACCATCTCTGGTTTTAAAAGAAAATTTTTTCTTAGTATTCCATAGACATGAAAATACTGTTGGCATGATAAAGCAACTGCATTTATCTTTCATGAATGTTCATCTTCCTGAGTATATTTCAAGTATTTAAGTATCAACTTATTATTTGACTTATTAGTAAGCATTTTGAGGAAAGGACTGCCAAGCTGCTTGTTTTTGAGGTTCTCAAGCAGGACAGATGCATAAGGTCTGTGCTTGGTAATGCTGAGTCTTCATCCTGCTGTGTGAAAATTCCAATAATTTGTCCTTCATGCTCACAAAATGCAGCACATAAAGTTAGCATCTCCTGCTTTCTTGTCTAAGAATGCTGGTTTGTCTTTTTTTTAACTTTACAACTTCAATTAGAATTCATCAAGAAAATGTGGTATTTAGAAGTGTGAGCTGTACTTTTTGATATTAAAAACACAGAGGTAAAATATTTCAACAGCAGTGCGAAGGAGAAAAAACCTGAATGTGTAAAACTAGTAGGAAGGACAGGGAAAAGGCATAGCCGAATGTGTAATTTAGAAGGAAAAAAAACTGGAGGGGAAGAGGATGTTCATGGGTAGATGTTTCACATATTTGAAATAGGAGTATAGTGGTGTTTAAGAACTATGCATTCTTTGCTCTTGTCCTTTGATTCATTGTAAGGGTACAAAAGGTGGCCCAAGTGCAGCCCTCTGGTTTCTGTTGGCAGTAGTGCAGGGACAGATGAGGTTATTTATTCATTCTCTTTGTCAGGCACACACTTCAAAAAGAAATAAACTCATTTAAAAATGTTATATATGGATGGACAAGTTTTGAAATTAAGAAGTTTCGGAATTTGGAGTTTTCAGGTTTGCTACTTTAAATTGTCCTACAGTCATAGACCAAATTATGACAAAAAGGTGCCTTCTTAAAGATGATTAAGGAGTTTTAAGTATTCCAAGAGTAGCTCTTGAGGCCATGGGGCACAAATTAATTCTAATTAGCCCATGGTGGAATGTGTCATTGAGGTTTTCAAAACCTGTTCCATATGGTAGATATCTCAGCATGTTTTTCGAGATGTTTCGCCATGTTCAAATCCACACAACACCACCTGGAGGGTTCTTCTTTAAATTGCCAGTCTGCTTTCTGATGTGTATCTCCAAATCCAGCTGACAACTCAAAGCGTTTGAACATCTGCAGTGACCACATTACATAAATGTGCTGGCACCACTGTCGATTCCTCCCACGCATTCAAATGAAGCTGGTATGGATGTACTGTATCTTTTTAATCAGCTTTGTCCGGCCATCTAGGTGATTTGTCTTTGGAAGTGATGTCAGTTACTTAAGAATTTGCGGTACCTCATGTATAGGCAAGGAAAGTGTGGTTGTAAGAAACTGAGTAGGAAGAATGAAAGCTGAATAAGCTGGTGATTAAAGTCACTTCTGGAAGATGAGACCTACAGGATGTTTTCAGTATTGTGTCTCTTTCTGAAAACTTTTCAGGGTATGCAGATAAGTGAAAAAAAAAATAATTTTTTTCTGAAGTGAACTTCTAGGGGTTTTTTTCATGGTGTCTGTTATTTGTTGTTTGGAGAAGTGAAGTAACTGATTTTATGGGTAGTACTATCTCTGTTGGGATTGTTTGGAATAGGAGTATGGCCGTGCAGTGAAAGTTTACAGAGCAGCGTTCCAGAAATTGTATCTGGACTGACAAATGTAACAACTCCAGTTGCAACTTGAATACTTTTTTTTTGCTAAGAGTTTCCAAGGTTGCATAAACTAGTTAATTGCTTTCCTGAGAAGTTCACCCTTATACCTGTTATATAATATGATGAATTCATTATATTTGCAGGTGATAATGATTTAAATAATTGGATTTTAAAAATGCTTTGTGCATCATGGCAAATAAAAATTATTTTTGTATCCTGTTGTTTTCATTCAAATACAATAGGTGAAGCATCATAATTGCAGCTATTGGAATTTACTTTTTTTTTTGTTCCTAGGCTTTTATTCATAGTCGTGGAGGTCATAGTTTTTATCCAGTCCCTTTTTTTAAGCTTTCATTTCAAGCTTGCATGTTTTCAATAACTTAATACTTCACATAAAATTCTCAGTATTTTTGTAACAATTAGCTTCTAGTGTTTTTCTGTTGGTGAAAAAAATGGAGTCTAATGCCTTTAAATTACAAACGTTAATAGATGTTGAGTCGTAACATTGATGGGTGATTATTATATTTTCAAATGTTTTATGCTTTTTAAAATAGGTTTTTATCTTAGCCATTCCATTATGACCAAGTATATTATTCTGATAGTATTTTGGCATGGGTTGGTGCTATTCCTGAAAGAAGCCCCTTGATAGGAGATTTCTAAGAGAATTTAAGGATCTGCACTTTTGGGGGTGGCCAGGGGATGGAAAGAGCCTCCCCAGTTAATGCCTGACTTCATTTTTTCTGTATCGTAATGAAAAACTTTTTGTGTATATTAATGATGTTGGTTTCATCAGCACACAGAGTGTTCCTTTGCCAGCACAATGAAGAATGTAATGTAAAGTCATCACACACCTTCAGAATCTGGCAGCCTTGACGTCTCGGAGGCCTTCATTGTGTCATATGAGTTCAGTTGTGGGCTGTTGATAGTTGCAGAAATCTAGACAGGAGTGTGAGGAAAAAAAATTGATGTCCTACATGAGTAGGATTTTGTAGATATAAATGGCACCTGTATCAAGATCCTGAAGGTAGTTTTATCAGTTTTGTTAAAGATTAAACTGTCTTTATAGGTACTGAATTATCCTTTTATATCAACACATGTAATGGCCATGTTAATTGACTTGTAATAATTACAGAATTGATTTGCCTTTTTAGAGGTATTATAGCTCTTGGCTGTTTGCAAAACTCATGATATGAATCTGTGTAATGCTTGACATTATGCTTTTTTTTTAGCTTTTTTTTCTTCTCTTGATTTGGTGACTTTTTGATGCTTTAGTGTTGAATACTTTTTGGTAGCTTGCCTGTCAGTTTTGACCATAGGTACAAAAAAGTGACCTAGAAAGCAGGATTACCTCCCTCCCAGCTGTTTGTCCAACCCTCCCCATAATTTTTTCATGTATTGACATCAAATATGCTAAGTTATTATTAGCAGGGCTGTTTTCACTTTAAGGGAGATCACTGGTATGGTGTTGATTTGGTCTGATGGAGTTTGACACCACCTGCATTTTGAAAAGAAAAGGTCTCTTACCTACATTCAAATGATGCATGTGCATATCAAGGAAATGAGTCACCTGGTATTCTCTGTTGGAGAGAGGGGTTTGGAACCAGAGCAGCCTCCTGCACACGTGTAGCAGGCTTTGACATGTACAGATTCAGCACATACATGGAGGCAGCTCCCATATTCATAAGCTCAGGGTCTGTTCTAGACTTTGTAGTATCAAATAATCTCAGTGCCCAGAACTTGCTGATGAGCTTGGCATGATACCAAGTTGCTCTCTGAAGGATTTCCATATATCTGGCAGTTCGGATTGATAAATACAGAAAAATTGGATAGTTACTTTTAAAAAACTTTGCCCAAACTGATGTGCTCTTGCATATGCATGCCAAAATGGAAACTGTCAGAGGTGAAAAAGGAGTCTGCTTCTTGCTTGTTGAGGGAGGCAAGAGTATGTCTTGACTTCTGGTTCCCTGTTTGTGTGAACTGTGAAGTGGAGCCCAGGTTTCTTTTGGATTAAGCAGGTGGTGATGCTTAGCTCTGACCGGCACGTAGTTAATTGTCATGAGCTAAAGAAAAGTCTGGAATGTTGTCTTCCCCTTTCATAGAGTACACATGCTGTTGACATTTATAGATTTAGGAATTCAGTCACTTCCCCCAGCTCCTGTGAAGAGGTGAGTTGCTCTTCTGGCTTTGCAGAATGCTTGCCCATCATATTTCAGAAGTTCTTAGGCCTCACTACAATATGGGCTTATTCCCCAGCCTTGACAATGATGCAAATCCGAATGTGGTTCCTTGAAAATTACATTTCTGTCTCAAAGATTTGTCCAGACCTCCCTCACCTCTCATTTTTTTTCTGTCTTAAGAGCAAGCAAAAATAAGTAATGTTGGTGTTAAGCTTTCTCTCCTGTTTTTAGTCTTATCTACAGTGTAGCAAGGAGGCTTTCTATTCAGTTGTTCATTGGGTTTCTTATGTTTCACCCTTTATGTTTGAAATAATAAAAATACTGGCAGTTATGGAAATCACCACCCTTTCAGTTTTAAAGGGAAATTATCAAACTGTGGGACATGATTTATACATAGCTGTTAGGAGAAAAAAATAGCAAAGTAATCCATCAGGGGAGTTTGTCAGAATATATTTTATGGTACAAAATGTCTAGGAAAAATTAAAACAAAATAAATAAGTATGCTATGATATTTGTTTAGAGAATAAAAGTTAAATTCCTCTTTCGATGCGTTTGTGATGTAATTCAATTTATAGGGAGGAAGGGGTTGGGTGTTGCTAAGTTACTTGTTTAATCTCACCTATAGAATTCCATTTTATATGGAATGATTACCATGAAAATATTGTGAGAATTTCCATCTGCCAGTGGAAGGTAGCTTATTGTCCCTTCATGTGGTTTTGTGGGGGATATTGTCGTGACCTTCATAACTTTGCATTCAAAGACATTTTTTAGATTCTGGTTGTCTTTTCTTTCCCTACAAAAAAAGGGAAAAGTATTAACATGAGAAAGTACTGCTTGATGCAAACTAAAATTTATCCTGTGCATTTCATAGGTGTACGCTGTTTTTCAAACAGCGTTTTTCTGTAATACAGTGATAGACTTGCCTTTCTAACTTGAAGAAGTTACAGTTCTGATTTCAAAGCTATGTTTTTGTGGTCAACATTACTTGCAAAAAAATATTTTTTTTTTTACTCCAGTTCCTCATTTCAGGAGCCTTGCATTTGTATGAGCTTGTCCCACTCCTCCACAGCATGTCTGGATTCAGGAAGAGGTGGAATAATATATATTGCCTTAGGACAAGCCCTACTTCAGTGGAAGGCTGAAAGGTGTACAGCTGAAGGGCAGTAAGCCTCTTGTACTACGTGCCCATGGTATGGGGGAGGCTGGAGCCACGAAAGGAGTTCAGCTTATTAGTCATACTTCTGCTTCTCGAGTGTTGAGTGTTACATTGAAACCTCTTTTGCAAAATTCGGGAATAAAAAGAAGATACAACAATGTCCATGCGTTGAGGCGCAAGTCAGTGCCAGCCCTGGCTGTTGTACCCCATGCAGCATTGCAATCTCTCAGCTCAAGGGTGGGCTGGAAGTACTTACTTGAAGTAGTCTTGTACCACTGAAAACAAGCCATAACCTGAGGATGAGAGGCATCAGTTTTTCAGATAAACTGCCCTATACCTGTGGATTTTTAAAACATCAAGCAATTATTTTTATTGAAAAAGGAAACTTAAGCAGTGTTTATTCTCATTTCAATTATTATAAAGGAGGAGGCTCTCTAGCACTCTGCAGTGCTCTTGTGGCTAACCGGTTCAAAGCTTTGTACAGTGTTAAATTTTCAGGATCAAAGGCATTTTGGCATGAACTGTGCACTTGAAAACTTACTCTCATCATTAAGGACAGATTGCTTTATGGCTAACGCCCTGTCCACACCTAGCCGTGATTACTACGCTACTTACAACCTTAGTAGGCATTGTGTGCCTAGAGGAAACAGCTTCAGACTACTTCTAAACCCACAGTTTTAAAGATTTTTATTGAACTTTTGGGTTTGTAGATAATAGAAACAGCCAATCCAGTGCTGAAAGTTCAGTTGTTCATGGGAAAGTGTAAGTATCTCAGGTCTAGAAGTATAAAAATATATCAGTTTACAGAACTACCTTAATTTTTTTTGCGTTGTACTACTTGCTGTAAAAAGTTTATACTCACCAGTTAAGAATGATTGCTTTAAATCTATGCATTTGTTTCCAGCTTACATGCTGAGTGTATTTGTATATCTTGATATAAAGATTTATTTCTCTATTGTTCAAGATGCATTTTAAATGTGTTAATTTTTGAAACAGATTTTTGTTTCCTATAATTAGAAATTATGAGTTATGTATGTAGTTTATATCTTAAAACATCAGAAGTGGTCTCTTCTGACCTGAATGTAGAGTTTCTAATTTCTTTCTTAAGTTATGTGGGTAAAATATGTTCCAACCAGTAGTTTTATAGTTTGGTTGTTGGCTTGTTTTTTTCTGGGTTTTTCTGGTTTGTTTGTTTTTTGTGTTGGTTTGTTTTTTTTTTTTTTTTCCAGTTGAAGTAAAACAGAAAAGCTGTGAAATAAGTTTTCTTCCCTTATGGATGTTACTCTTAAGACAATTACATCATTTAGGAAATACACATTTCAATTGCCTCTGCAATCCATGTTAACATCCTTACATCAATTCTTTGTGAGATTTTAATTTTTTTAATGTTTTGCAGGAACTCTCTACCTCCTTTATTGGTAAAAATGTACTTGGTTTTGTTGTGAAAAGCATTTTAACCATACCTTGTGTTTTTTGTCTGAAAAGAATGAAGGATTGTGTGTATTTAAAAGGCAGTTAAATGCCACTCTGGAGAAAAAGATACCTCTCATGCTTCCATCTTGTTCTTGCTTATTAGTATGAGTGTGTACATCAAGCTTTCCCTAGATCATGATTGTATGCTTCTCGTTTGTTGAATGTTTGATGTGAGATCTTGCAGCCTTATTTGCCTTTCCTGCCCTCTTCCTCTCCTCCACTGCCTCTCAAAAGAGGGAGATGCTTAGGCTGGGGAGCTATGCTTGTGTGAAGGCTGTATGTGATTAAAAAAAATTGAAGAATACGGTTCTAGCAGTCTTAAATTGTGTGCCCAGAAGTACTGATGTTTGGGCTCTGATCTTGATGCTGGGCTGGAGTTCGAGGATGAATGCTTATCATAGAATCATAGAATGGTTTGGTTTGGAAGGGGCCTTAAAGATCATCCAGTTGCAACCCCCCTGCCAGGGGCAGGGACACTTTCCACTAGACCAGTTTGCTCAAAGCCCCATCCAGCCTGGCCTTGAACACTTCCAGGAATGGGGCATCCCACAACTTTTCTAGGCAACAGATTGTGAAGTGCTCTGATAGTTTTGATGAATGCTTTAGAGAAGCCACTGAAAAAATTAATTCTGCCTTTGGAGTTTGAGCCCTTTGCAGTATGGGAAGCCTTTTGCCATTTCAGACCTTCTACTTTCTAAGTAAAGGATTATGACTTAGTTATGGGCGCAACAACTTATGGGCATAAATTGACTTGGGAATTCTGTGAAAAACCAGAATGGAATCTTACTCTTGGTCTGTTAAACAACAGTGAATATATGCTGTAGGAGAATTGCTAGTACTTTTTTTTTTAAGTATTTTTGAGGGTGAGTTTAAAATTAAGGGTATCATAAGTATAGATGATAATAAACTGTTTTGGCTAATGATTTGTTGCCATGTATACCTTTCAATGCAGGCTATTTTCCAAAATGTTTGTATTGCTTGTTTAGAAGGACACGTCTGAAACCTCCTTGAAAAACATAAAAACTACTTAACAGAAATACTTGTATGTCTCAAAACAGAATAAAAAGCTCAGTGTTGAAAACGAATTGGTTTTTGTTAGGATTTGAGAAGTTTTTGCTCTTTGCAGTTTGGAAAGTAAATGAAGGACTGAGACTTGGGTTTTTCACTGGTGATTTAAAGGAGTTCTCTGGTGTGGTATGTGATAGGACTTCACCCAGGCTAACGGGTTAGCCACAGTATGTGCTACCTTTCTTTTCCTGTTCTCCTACACTGTTTGGTGAAATATAATGCAAAAGAGGGGACAGTAGAATGAGAGTGAGTTGTTTGCACATGGAAAATTTCAATTAGAGGCATGAGGACAATTTGTAGTTTTGTGTAGGAAGCAATAAAGAAGACATTGGGGCAATTTTGGTGGAGGTAGACTGATTTATAGCATGGGAAGCAAGGGTCTGTTGTGTGTATCAAAGGTTGGCTCCCCATGGAACCTCCAAAAACCCAGGAATCTTGAACTACAGACTGGGTTGCATTTCTTTCTATATTTTTTAGCTATGTGTTTGGGAGTAGTCTGCACTTGTAGTACTGTTCCCTTCAGGAGCAATGACATCCCTATTCAGTAACTCGTTCTAAAGCAAAAAATGGTTTTAATGTTTTCTACTATTCTTTTGTTCTGCATGATCATCTATATTTCCATGAGTCTTAAAATTATGTCAAAATGAGAAAGGCTTTAATTATATTGAGGTCTAGTGTCTGTTTTCCATCACATTTGGAGAAGTAACTGAATCCTTTCCCCTGGAGAATGGGGCGAGTGGTGCTGTGCACCTTTTGGTCTGTGAACTCCCAGCTCTGACGTAATGATGAGAAGCCTGGAATTTTGCTACAGTCATACAAGTTACTCATCTCTTTCTCTTACCTAATTTTCCAAATGTGTTTCAGGGGTTGCTTATCTAGCTTAATTGTTTTGTTCTTCTGCTTATTTCCAAAAGTTCCTCTGTAAAATTAGTTCACTACATTAATAAGATAATTATGATCCCATATACCAGATTTCCCCTTTACTGCCTAAGTCATATAACATTAATGAAACTGATTGTGTCTTGATATTTTTAGTTTGTCTTGCAGACAGCACAAGTTTAGTCCTGGAGATAATCCTGTAGCAAGCTGAAATGGCTTCTTGCAGAATAACAGGATGCTTAGTGATGCCAAATTTGAAGACAAAACTGGGATCTTGTATTAAAATTGTGTGTGATTTCCACATACCTGAAATGCATACTGAGCTACTGTTCATGATTTTTGGTTAAAATGTAAGGTTTTGTCGTTAGCTTGTGTGCAAACAGAGAATGCAGCAAGCGGACTAAACCCCGGACTTCAAATAACAAATTCACCCAGAGTAGCTAACTGTTGCCTGAATTAGATACAGCTTCAAAGTATATGCTAAGATTTTTCCACTACAGCTTTTTATCACTTCCACAAGTTCAGCATGCCCTATACAGATGCTTAATTTGTATGCTGGGCCCTGTGGTGAAGCTATTTCTGTCAGTGAGATTCCAAAATTGTAGACACTGATGTCAATGCAGATGAGGTTAGCCTAATTTGGTCAAGAGAGGGCTATGCCATGCAAAATCTTCTTTACATGGGCACATAAAGGCCAGTGCCAAGACTGACAGGTGTCCGGTGGGTGGCAAGGAGCTTCAGAGATAAATATTCTTGTTGATACTGCTACAATTCTTGCTTCTTTAAGAAACAATGTAATAATTGTATGGCTGTTTTCAGCATCCCTGCAGGATAACTAAGTGGAAATGGAATGTAATTTTAAACATGTAAATCTTTTAAGTCCTACTGAAATAACTTCTTCTCTATGCTTAATTCTATTTCTGTGTAGTGTTAAAGGCTTGACAGTGAAAGTAGCATCTCGTTACCTTCAAAAATGTCATATTAAATTCAGAGGTGTACTGCTGTGAAATCCCTGTAAGAAAAATTACTTGAAAGTGGTTTTAATTGTAGGAGGTCTTGGAATGTTGTAAATGTGATGAAGTGCACACTCAGGTTGAATAATGAGGAGTGTGTACAAGGATATAGTACTTTAGAGAAGGCTGTAGAAGGATATTAGTTGTAGTTGAAGAAGTCCCTAAATTTTCTCCTCTAACTTTCCACCTTTTTTTTCTATGTCAATGTGTCAGCAGCGAAGTGTATCAAAAATGTATTAATCTATTAATAGAACACTTTCTTTGTATGCGTGTTTCCATACCTCCTTCCATGTCTCCTCCTAGCAGGATTGCAATCATACGTCATTTTTTGCCTGGGAATTTTTTCATATTAGTTTTGAGTTTATAATTCTTCTGTTCCTTTGTCAGCTACTTTTTTCTTAGTACTGACCTATTAAAAAAAAAGCCAAACCAAACAAAAACAAATCCCCTTTCTTTAAATCCAGGAAAATATTTCTTACACTGACATCTCTGTAATTGAAAGCTGAGCCTTTTCAGTGTATTTCAGTCTCAAACACAGTAGTCCTTTTCAGTTCAACACCTGCAGACATGGGGCACAGCACTACTGAAAAGCTCCCTCTGTTTCAGGGTCAGCTTTATCTGTAGCGGGTAAGAAGCTGAAATCAGTACATTTGGGTTTTGATGAACAATGTTTGCACGCATGGATTGCTGGCACCCACATGCTGACAGAATATTAATGCAAGGCAATAACTATGTTTACAACTGTGTAAATGTCTATGAAACATAAAGTTTGCATGAAAATAGCTTTATTAAACTTCATTAGCAAGTTTTTAAAACATTTGCTATAAGAAATTTGCATCTGTGACAGGTCAGAGAACGAGAACTTAGAAGTATGTAAAAAAGGTTGTATTGGAAGCTCAATAAAATGAAAAGTGGGAAGCTGGCAATAATATGGTCTGGAAAGTGAGGGAAGGTGTTGAAATGGCAGGTGTGTGGCATGGGGAAGACTAGGGTTTTCAGCTTACTGTCTCATTAGAGCTTCTCCAAGTTTAAGGAATTCAGCTGAAATTGGTCTGCCTATTCAGTTCAGTTGAAATTGGTCAGCTTATCTATAATTGGAAGACTAAAAGCATTTTTGGATATGGTGGGTGAGCAAATTCAGAAATAAATGTTTAGTGCAGATGCGTCTAGATTGATTTCCTCTAGGAAGAACATTGTAGCAGAAACTGTGATTGAAATGATTTGTGTTTGTATATGGTATGTGTGGGGTGTTTTGTTGTTTGGTTTTTGTTTGTTCTGGTGGGTTTTTTTGTTAGTTTCATTTGTTTGGGTTTTCTTTAAGCTTGAAATGCTAGGGTTTTGGTTTTTTTGAGGTGAAGAAAAGTTGAATGTTGTTGGTCAATCTTTTCTCTATTTCATATACTATGATACCATGTGTTGTTTCTTAGTTTTGTGCTCCGCCTTTTTTTGAATTGCTTGGGCACGGCCAATATGACCTTTCTTTGACACCCTTTATTCTTTGTAAACTCTGTGATGACTTTAAGTTAATTATTATTTTCATTTGCTGTCATATTATAAATGAAACAAAATATTGATTTGTGAATTTGACAGCAAATGGTATAATCAGTTTCGGTGTTTGTCCTCTGTAGTTCTTCAGTTACTTTAATGGAATTAATCACAAAATAAGAGAATGAAAGCCAGACTTTATTTATTTCAGATGTTCTGTTGCTATCTCTGCTTAATTTGTGAATGTGAATCTTCCAGCTTTCCTCTTGAAATTGAATCTTTTTTGATAACCTAGTATTTTTGTGTGATGGCTAGCAAGGAACGAGAAACAAAGATGATTTTATTACTGCCTTTTTCGTATTTAACATACTTTTGGAGCTTTAACATATGCCAGTGTGCCTAGGGAACTGCTGAAATGTGTTAGGTTTTGTTTTGTTTCTTTTTTCCCTGTGGGAATTGTTATTTTTTTTTTTAAATGAGATTTGAAAATTGAAAATCCTTGCTTAAAGTAAATGGAAGCTGTGTTGCCTGGGGAGTCTCAATAAGTGTGAATATTTTAATTTTGTGTAAACTGTTCTTTAAATGCTTCCTACAAAGTGAATTGAAGTGTGCGTGAAGGAGTTAAAGGTAGCTTTTAGCAGTGCTGGATTAGGAAAAACTTGCTAGACAAGAACCAGGCAGGAAGGATAATACTTAGGCTTAGAGAGAGGTGAGCCCTCATAGCTATGAGAGTACCCATCACTTAGTCAAATAGAGGCTCTTAGTTGTTACCATAAATTTTATTTATTTCCTTTTCACATGTGAATGAGAGAGAAGCCCAGGGAGCAAGTGAAAAGGAACATCTCACATTGTACCCTGCTCCTGTGCCTTTTAGCCTTCATTCATTGCACTGCATTGCTCTCTTCTCTGAGTTCATGAGCTGGACAGACACATCTGTAGAAATTCATACACAGAGCTGCTGTGTGGGGAGGCCCTGAGTGCTTCCTGTGCTCCCCCTTTCCACACACACGCTTCTGGAAGCTCTGAAGCTGCTCAGGTGAGCTAGTAGTGTTCACATAAGCATAAAAGTTATTGGAAAAGCTTCTCTCCAAGGAAAAAAGCTTGGACCTTGAGTTTAGAAGACAGACTTGCTGTGTCCTTTGTGTCTTCTGTTGATAATTTGTGAAGAATTATAAGATACAACTTCTGTGACTTTAAGTTCTGTAATTTTCTTTTCTGGTGGTTGTGATGTGTTGACAGTTTTGCGGTGTCTTTCTGTGAGATTGTAAACTCAATGTTTTTTATTTAGATTCCCATTTAAATATAGCACAGTAAGATGATCTTTCACTGTTCAAAGGATATGCTTTAGAAATGGAACATAAATTTTTTATTCCAAAGTCTAGAACATTGGTAGCTTTTCTTGTCACACGTTACTGTTCAACTGTTTTCACTTACATAGCTGGGTTACTTGCAATATGTGAAGTATGTGGGAATTGAAATGACTTTATTTGCTTCCAGTATACCATTCAGTCTTGGCTGAAGGTGTGAAATGTAGTAACTCAGAGCAGCTAAAACTCAACTTCTTGCATCTCACCTTCAGAACAGTCTACCTTTACTGAGTGGATTGCAGTCTTGAGGCCCTGATGGAACTTGGTCTTGTAAAAATGGTACAAGACTCTTGAACTCTTCAAAATCACAGATGAAGGTATTTGTATTGAACTCTGAAACTGGCCCAGTTTATTGCTGTGAATGAGCAGATGACAGTACCTGCCAACGACTGTGGGCAGATACAGGCTGCTGTAGACCAGTACAGCTGCTAATATGGTTCTCTGTCGAAGGTGGTAAGACTCACTACATCCAATGGTTATGAAATCAATATTTCCTGAAAAGCAAATGACAAATACATGTGTGTCAACTTTGTCCAAACTTTTTCATACTTTTAAAATTTGTTTCTTTAAAGAGGCTTTGAAAAAAGTAGAGTATACCTTCTTTCCAAAATTGCTTCTCTGGAGAGAAGCAGAAATCTTAGTTCTGTGTATTTAAACAAAGGCCTAAAATGCCATAGTACGTAAATGTCCTGTGAAAATGTGTGTCTGAATAAATCAGAGAAAGAATACTGTATTGTAGAACTTCAGTTAATCTTATGGTGATTTGTTTTACCTAAACCAGTAAATTTCAGAGTTTCTACATTTAAATGATCTAAATTGGATTGCTTGTCACTGAGCCAGTTTATACCATATAACACTTTTTCTTATGAAAACACATCTAGCTAAAGAACTGAAGTTCATGATATGACAGAGGTGCTAAGAGTATTCTAATTTGTATTGCAAAAGAATAGTTTTAAAAAGAAGTAATCTGTTTCAAGGTGTTTAATCTATGCAAGGAAGTTAAAAATGTGTTCTTATCCACCCCTCAAATATGATATGTATGTTTTTGCCTTTTTCAGTGTTACATGTCCATTTCTGTTAACCTGAAAATCATGATGTTTAGCAAATGAAAGGTTTAAAACAGCCATCAGAAAAATGCAATGTTTAATAATGTGCTTTTTTGGACAAAGATTTATGTGATTTGTTTATAAAATATAGACTACCTCTTACCCCTTTTAGAAATAAAGGACACATAGCATGATCCTGATAGTTTTCTATTGCTATGTTGCAAAAGCAATAGAAAACTCACAGAATGGGTGATGGTACAGAAATGCAAGTTGTTGACTTCTTTCATTCATTGGGATTGTATCTTTTCTAAGGGGAGGTTTCTTTCTTTTTCTATCTTCTTGAGGGCTGAAATGGAAGATTTCTGAAACTGAAAAGCGGTCTTTAAGGTTATAATTTCAGCCTTCTGGATCAGTAGCTGTCCTTGACTTTCAAAGTTCATGTTTTGGAATTCTTAGCCCTTGGTTTAAGATCAACCAGCCTTTTGAGTTTAGTTGCAATGAGTTAGGTAGTTGCAATGATGATTTGTATGTGGTCGTGGTCGTGAAGGTGAATTTTGGTAACTTTCTTACATTTTCATACTTGCCTGTGGCTTGCTAGCTGATACGTAGCTTCGTTGATGAGTCACTGTCCCTGCAGGTATTTAAAAGATGTGTAGATGTGGTGTTTAGGGACATGGCTTAGTGGTGGACTTGGCAGTGCTGGGTGAACGGTTGGACTTGATGATCTTAAAGGTCTTTTCCAACCTAAATCATTCTATGATTTCGTTAA
Source organism: Edolisoma coerulescens (assembly GCA_013397115.1). Classification (NCBI taxonomy): domain Eukaryota; kingdom Metazoa; phylum Chordata; class Aves; order Passeriformes; family Campephagidae; genus Edolisoma; species Edolisoma coerulescens. The sequence continues at coordinate 1,400,121 of VWZW01002478.1, read as the reverse complement.
TAAGCAGCTAGAATAGTTGGAATCTTGTACCCAGTTGCAACTTAGGCTAACATAGCAAATCTTTTAAATAAGAAGCTGAATTGAAAGTAAAATGCTTAGATAACATTTTAAAATGAGATGTAAATAGAAGTAGCATTTGTAAAAGTTGGTCATTGTGTATACATTGTGAAATTCTAGAAGTTCTGCTCTCAGTATCTATTAAAAAAATGGTGCATTTTCTTCTTTTTTTCCATTGAGTGCAGTGTTTAGTGGTTGAGTTGGGCTGCAGCAGTAGCTACCCACACTTGTTACAAGAATACTCATAGATTACCATTTAATTATTCTTTTTTAGTGAGGTCTGCTGGAGAGAGAGATCACACATGATATATAATGAGATAGGGAGAAAAGCAAAGAAAAGGTGGAAATGAGTTGTGTTTATTTTCCACTGTGTGCTGTTGAATTTGCAAATGATGGTCTTATTCCTCTACTGTCATTACATGCTGTTAATAAAAATACAGTAAAATTCCCTGACTGGTTCATAGCAAGTAATAGGTCAGTCAGGAGTGTATCCTAGAAATCAGTGTGCCACAAGCCTCTGTTCTGGAAGTGAGTGTTTGAAGGGCAAAGGAGACTCCATGGGGATTTCTTTTCTGGGCCAGGTGTACAAGTGCATGCACACGAAATCAGGTCATTCTGGCAAGCAGGAGTGATTAGCAGCAGGCCTCAAACTTTAGCATAAAAACTCAGGTGGTAATGGAGATCTGCTATATTTAAAATGGAGCATCATTTGAGACCCAGTAATGGCTCTGAAATTTGGTGCTCTTGCTTCAACTCTGGACTCTTGTAGGTGTTACTGAAATGTTTTTTTTGGGGGGAGGTGGAGCATTTAAAGACACTTCTGCACAAACAGTAGTTACTAAGCTTTGTAAGGCAACCCTGAATCATTCTTCAGGGCTGATGAACTTCAGGAAAATAAATAAAAATAGAAAAGGTTTGGACCAGATGGGTATTTAGAAATATGCAAGCAAAATTGGAGTCCTGTACTTGGTACTTCAAATAACAGAGTACGTAATAGGAAATAATGGGTTTCCACATGGAGCCTTGCAGATCTCTAGGAGTGTATATGGAAATAGTTGGAGCCTTACAAATCACCATGGTGTATTGATGGGGGAGCTTCTTTGAATGGGTGGGAGCTGGTCCCATGTGATGCTCGTTTCCCAATGAGAGCAAACTGGTATCTTTAGCAAATTCCTTAGTGGATTCTTTGTAACAGCTGTTGCAAGACCCCAACTGCTTTCTGCTGTATTGGTAATGCATGCTTATCTTATCAGGAATAGCACAGAAAGGTTTGTTCAGTAAATGCAAAAATTGTAGCAAAACATGCCTTTGACTGCATAGATGCATCTACAGTGCTGCGTGTCATTAAGTCTGTGTTGAATTCATTGGGATATTTGTGTTTCTTTGGAAATAATAAGAGACAGCAATTGCGTTTGTACATGTAAGCTGATGGTAAGGAGAGAGGAATAAGTAACGACTTGTATGTGAATGTTAAGTACTGAAAATCTTGTAAATCATCAAACACGGTGTCTCTGCAGACATCAAGAAAATGGATTTTAGGAAACCTGAGAATCTGTTAGAAAGCAGTAAAGAAAAAGAGAAGAGAGAAAAAGAAACAACATTAGCAACTTCCTCCGTTTCTTAAAAATACAATGCAATGTATGATAGCTGTTCTTTTTAGTGTGCTTCTTAGTTTCAAGACAAAGCTGAGACTGATGGTGATGTCCACAGCTCAAGGGTCCCTGCACTCCCAGAACTGAGGCAGTATAACAGGTAGTATGTTAACACAGAAAGAATTTAGTATTACCTCATTTTTATGTCGCCTTCTACCTGTGGGTTTATCATACTTACTAATCACCTTGAATAATTTCTTCCACGTATTTTTAAAATGTAATTTCTTTCACTTTCACCTTGGAATTGTTAGTGGGGTTATTTAAAGCAGTACTTTCCCCAAAAGAAGCACTTCAGCTTCTGTGTTGATTTCTTAAAATTCTCATACAAACCAGTGTGCTTTCTAATCTTACTCTGTCTCCAAATTCCGAATCGTATTGCCAAAACAATCTTTCCATTTCCAAGCTGTAATTAAAACAAATAATGGTGTAGTGGTGCTTAACACGTGGGCAAATACTTTTATTTCTGTGTTCCCGTATTAAACTTATGCATGAGACAGTTTTAAGAAAACTTTTGGTCAGAGGAGGCTTCTTAATTAAACCACTTAATGGTGGAAGACAAAAGAGGAGAGGGTGATTGGTTTGTATAGCTCTGTTTTCTGAGATAGTGTTGTATTTCTGAAATTGGTGGAAGAAAGTCTTGCTCCATGCACCTGGAACAAGACCATGCACACACTCCAAGAACATCTTCATGTATTTTGAGACAGGAAAAGAGAAGACTTGTCCAGGATTGATAATAGTGATGACTGAGAGGAATGCTTGACATTTCAAAGAGTATAAGGCTATTTATGCTGGAGTTTTATTCAGAGGAGAGTTCAGTCTTGAAGCAGATCACCTCATTGTTCCTGTTTGCTGTGCATTTTGTGCACAGAGTGGTTTTGGTTCTTTCAAAAGAAACGAAATAATTTCACTGATTGTGTGTACCAAATGTGCCCTAATCCTCAATAGCGTTGTAGAGGTTTGATCAGTTACTGGGTCATTTTTTGGCAGCTTTGAACCTCCAGTGGTAGGGACTGGTTCAGGAAGTTGGAGTAAATATGGCCTGCAAAAAAAAATTAAAACTCCTGGGCTTCATATAGTATAGGTGTAAAGATCTGAGCAGCAGCTGTGTTTTGATCTGCTCCAGTTGTGCCAAATTGTAATGCAAATATAGCGTGATGCCATTTATTGTGGGTTTGTTTTTTTTTAAGTAACATCAGACTGGTGGTGATTAATTGTCAGGGTGTTTTAACCTTGTCAACTGTTTGGAGGTGGTAATGTTTTTAAATCTATCTCTGTGACAGTTTGTATTTTGGATGGAACTTGACAGACCTTTAGAGGAGTGCTGCATTCATTAAGTGAGGTACCAAATGGTGCATTCTGAATGTTCCTGCCTTTGGTTTTGATCTGACTGGTTTTCCAGGGCACGGGGACAGGGCAGAAGATAAATGTTCAGAATGTAGTGGTTCTGTAGGGATTCACAGGTTGTGCTGAGACCATGATTATAGCTTAAAAGACAGCATAAATATTTGGAATCATGATATAAAATAACACAGAGCCCTATCCCACTTAACAAATCTTCTCCTTAATTCAGTAAACATCCACTGTGGTATGTGTCCACTTTTCCTTTGGACGGGAGGAAATTAGCTCCTCAGTGTTAAAACTGTTCCTTTGGTGATCTGTGCTAACTTTTGTATTTTGTGCACATATTGAAACTTGGAATTGATTTTTTTTGCAAAAAACTAAAAAATTATGGGAAGAGCAGACTCTTCATATGATTTTGCTTTCAGTTATTCAGCTTCATCCTTTTAAACTCCTCATTATCCCACACCGTTCCTTTTTCTCCCCCACTGTAGCTCCTTTTTTTCCAAAGTATTTGAGATTTCCTTGTATTTCTGAAATGAAACTTTTTTTCAGCTTAAAATTACAAAAATTAGAATGGATCTCAAAGCTGCACCAAGCATGTAGGACCACTTTGCTGCATAATCAGTGTTCTTGGAGGAAGTTAGTCTGCTTTCCAACCCTGGGAAGGGCTAGGGAGACTGTAGCCAGGTTCAACCCTTGGAGCAATAAATGAAAGCCGTATGCCAGTTCAGGCATGAGTGTGAATGGCTAGAAAGACAGTGTGAAGGATGGCCTGGTATTTAGTGGACAAAAGAAGAAGTTAGACAATGACAATTGGTTTGAACAATTGCATATATTCGGTGCATTAACTTTCATTAACGTTATTTATAGTACATTGCTATAAAAGCAATTTTGAAATATGTTTTGAAGTTCAGTTCATGGCAGTTCTCCAGGTGGCAGAGATAAAAGGAACTTGTGAATATCACAAGTGGTGGAATCTGCTGGAAACAGGCTCTTCATAGCATTTGAAGGCAAGGCAGTATCCTGAATTAGCCTGGGTGTTTTGACTACTGGAGTTTGATCCTGTTGTCTGGCACACTTTGCTGTATTTAAATATAGTAAAAGGATGTAATCCTGGTTTTACATTTCCTTTAGCATTTCTGTGGGGTTTAGTAAGGTTTTACTAATTGCCGTGTCCTCTGGTTGTAAAACTTTCTTGTTGAGTCCAGCGTTGGCAGCGAGAGGAGCGGGGCAGAGCACATTGCAGGGGCTGTCAGGTGACAGCTGCTGCCTGCCTTGTGCCTCACTGCTGTGCCCTGCTGCTTTCAGCACTGGTGGCCATCGGGGGGAGATTATGCTTCAGGTATTTGGGGTGATCCAATGGGAATTGCATTGATCTGGTGTTTAGCTCTGATCCTTATCAAATGGATTACTTCTAAGGTAGGCCATTTTTAAAATCTGTTTTGACTAACTGGGTTTAGAAGTAGTGTGAGTGAAAACAAGTCATTAAGAACTTCACGAGTGCTTATTTTTCCTTTTTAAATCTAATCTGTTTTGGAACACGTCATTCGCCATTTAAGATTGTGTTTCCTGAGTGTTCATACATGATTTTGTAGCTCTTGACTTTTGCTTGCCTTCAAGTGGGAAGGAGTGTTTGTAGAAGTGCCAGTTAGGACACAGGGAAAAAAGGGATCTGAAATGGCTTCTGAATGGCAGGAGTTGTCTTGCCTCTGTTACTAACAGATTTTCAATTTTATAGCCCTTTGGAGGCTTTGTGAAATAAGGAAAAACAATTTTAAACATAGTGAGAATAATACAAATTAGTGTATTTTGCTTCCTGGACAGGCTATCCTTTTTGTATTGTTGATTTCAGAGTTGCAGGAGTGGAAATACCAGTTTTGTTTGCTTATGTGAAATATCTACTTTACTTACCTTGTAGCCTTTCCATTTGAGATCCCTGTGTTTTGAAAAATGCATACTGATGTTAGGATTAAGTTTTTACTCTCTCATTCCAAGGAATGTAAGTGTCCCCATAATGGATATTTGTGGTAGTAAATACAGGTGAGATTGGTGCCTGGAGATGAGACCAGGCTCTTCTCAGCATAGCTTGCTGTATAATCTGGAATTAATTCCAAAAGGAGGAATAAATTTAAGTGTAGGATTATGAAGGAGAGCCAGAATCATTGGAGAGAATGAAGGAAACTGAAAAAAAATTAGAGTTCCTGCATTTTTAGGTATATTTTTTCGTTATTGTTATTGATACACGCTTCTAAAATTTTTGTGCAGTTAACAGAAGAATCTGAACAAGCATGAATTTGAGTTTGTTGTGAAAACAAGCTTTACCAGGCATCCATGCCTGTACTCTTCAGTCATTGCCAATAACATGTTTCTGAATTTATTAAAAGCAAAAATGCTCTGGCTTAGTTGCTAGTTAGCACTTGTGACAACTTTTGTCACATCAAGAAAAAGACCAGGATACCCAATGGATGTTCACTTGTGACTGAAGGCAAGTTCTAAACACCAGAGTTTTACAGCCTGTGTGCGAGACCAGTACATCCATCCACATTTTACTGTTATATTTTCAAACTGCTGGCTTTCTGGAACTTGACATAAAAAGCCTGTTCAAGGGTTATGACTAATCCAGTTTGGTCAGAGATTGTTTTAAGGTGGGGAAAAATAGGAATTCCAGGTAGCTGACATAATGCAGTTAGGCATAAAATTCCCTGCTATTTATGATTGTGTTTTTACATGTGCTAATGGTTGTTTGTTTTAGAGAATTAGTATTTTTGTGTTCATCCAATTACCTGTTTTGTCATTGCCATTGAGTCTTTCTGCTATTCTGATCTAGTTTCTAAAGGCAATACCCCTGTGCATTATTGTCCTCCCTTAAACCAATTGCTTATGGATTTTTTTTGACTGTACATTCTTTCTGATCAATTGTCAAGCTTTTCTTTTGTGTATTTTTGTTAAACCTTGATTTTTTTTATGTTGATAAAGCTTTGGATAAATCTTATGCCACATGATATACATCTGAGGTATATAAGAAAAAATAGCTTACAGATGCTTGTTAGAGATATGTATCACTAACATTGATAACTATGATTCAAATGATAGCTAAGTTTAAAAATGGTTGCCATCTGTCTTGAGAGATGATCATGTAAAATAGCTTTATATGGAAGAAAATATTAAAATGATCACATTCAGATATTTGAAAGAAAGGTGTGGTTCTTATTGCTGATTACATTTCAGGAAGGCAATATTAGCTACATTTTCTTACTGCTGGTTTGACAAACTTTCAAAGTACTGCTTTGAACTCCAGTGAAATTTAAAAATAATAGTAGTAGGACCATTTTGCGGTGGCTTACCTGAGTTCAGTGTCAATTTAAGTGCTTGTAAAGAACATTTTTCTGTGCTTTAGTGCATTAAAAATTTGGTGATGCCTTTTGGAAAACTGTGGATCTTCTGTTAACATGGAACTTTTAAATACTTGAAATAAGTCTAAGATATATGACAGTCTTGCTTTTGAAATCTAATAATAGTTGGAGAAATAAGGTCTTAACTAGTTTGTCATTCTCGAGACTTCTAGTTTATAAACTGTCTTACGATCTTAGATGCTTTCCAAGTGTGTGTATTTGAGGCAGCATAACCAGTACATTGCAGTTGCCATGATATAACAACTTCTCCACACTTATCTTCAGAGCAGTTGAGACTAGTGCTCTGATAGTTGAGCAAAGAGCTTGGACTGAAAAGTCATGTAGGTAAAAACACCTGCCTGGCTGTGTTGCTCTCTGTCCTCTGTCTTTTCTTTCCCAGCTTCTGAATAAACAGCTGAGTAGTAAAATGAGGGTTGTGTAGTCCATCAAAAAGTGTGGATGGTTCTTTCTGATGGCTGGTACTGCATTTTGAAGGCCAGTAGCTCTAGCAGGTTTTGTTAGAGAATGAGACCAGCAGTTGTTTTGCTTGACAGTCCAAAAGCTGGCCCTTGCCAAAATGAAGTGCCCAGGAGTAATGCTGGTGCTCTGCTCTCAACAAGATTGGGAAGTCCATGTGATAAAACTGATACATCAATGGAAACATTTCTGTTTGACACAAACAGCAGCAGGTGCTCCGTTTCCAAGTGGTACATGCGAATGCTTGTACTCCCAAGCATCACTGAAGCGGTTTCCCTTTGAAGATGTATCTGTGTGCTATTTTGGCACATTGTTCCCATTGCGTGGCCTTTAATAACTTTCTGTACTCTGTGAAAAGAAGTTCAGAGAGATCTGACTTAAATCTAAGTTCTGGTGGATACTCCCTTTGCATATTTTTGCAGAGTCCTCGTATCAGTGTTGTTCTTAGAGGATTAATGGATCTTCCAATTTAGTTTGAACTTCTTCCATTCACTTTCCACAAATATGTCACAAAAGGAGGAAAATGGAAGCTTTTTTTACTGTATTGCCCTTTGGAAGAAAAAATGATACGCTAGTGTGAAACTGAAATTTAAAGTGAGGCTTTGAAAGTGGAAGTCCAGTATAAACAGTCCTTCCCAGTCATGCTTCTGACATCCATCTTTACCACTGAAGCAAAACAGCCTACCCAGTTCATATTGCTGTGCTTGTGCCTGGAAAGGAGCAGAGCAGTTGAGAACCTCACCTAATCGTTTGAGGAATTTGTTGAATCAGAGTCCAGCAGACATTCCCACCAACCAAGTTGTCCTTGTGCTTGAAAACGGAACCTGCCGAAACACAAACACATTAGGATTATCTTGTCTTTGAGCACTAGTAATTCTGTCTGCTTGCTGGAAAGGTGCTTATTTGTTTGATGTTTGTACAGAAGGTCAGTATTGTTATTAACATGTACAGATCTTCAGGGAGATCAAAGAGATGGCAGAGATTTAGAAATAAAATTTTATGCTAAATAAGTTTAAAATACTGACAATAACATGACAACAAGTAGTATTTTGAGGTGCCAGAATCAGTCTTAATCCATGGAGATTTCTGATCCAAGGTGTCTGTAGGGTGATTCAGTGTATGCTACGGTCATCTCATCTGTGTAAGTAAGGTATATTGTTAGGGTAAGTATAGTCTTGATGTCTTGGTGTAGGCTACAGAGAGTGGGCCTTTGATTAGCAATGAGGAGGGTGGCATCTTTGGTCATCAACAAGGGCAAAATCCTGCTGATTAAATTGTTTGAACCGTTGAGTGCTTTACAGTAACTTCAGTTCTTTGAGACACATTTGCCTTCCTTCTTATGAATTTGCTGTCTGTCAGATCATATCTCAGGAAAAGCTGAAGCATTAAATCTGGTTTTTCTGTTTGCTGGGTTTAAGTAGTGAAATCTGGGCAGTATATCTTAAAGAACCACACGCAGGGTACGTTAAATTACTTCTCTCTTTCTGCTTTTTTCCTTGCATTTTTCTAGAGTGCTGTAGTGGGTAGAATAACAAATGCATTGACAGTATTATTTGAAGTGGGAAAATAGGTGATACACCATGACCTGCAGTAGATGGTCTGTTAACGTATTTGCAGGGTAAGCTGACACAAAGCAATCCGTGTCTGGATGACTGCATTATTATTTGTTTACCTATCACAAGTTGCTAAAAAACCTCTGTGCCATTAGCTTCGTCCTTGGTCTCTGACTGCTCACCACAGTGCTCAACTATCTGTACCTCACTTATTTGCCTGGTCTAAAGATAAAAGGTCTGACCACTCATCACCCACCCAACATCTGTCTGTTGGGGGAACTTGCTAATATGTGTTTTCCTCTTAGCTATTTTATTTAACAAATTTCAATCAATGAAGTATCTTTAAGACCTCAGTCCTTTTAGCAAAATTAGGTGAAATTGTCCTACTATTTGTGAAGTATTGCTAGTGAAATTTATACAATAAATTGTCTCTGTATTTCCTTAGAAAACCAAACCTTCAAAGGTAATTTTAATAGATTTGATTGTTTCAAATATTTCCTTGCAGGGCAAAATCACATGTCTCTATAAGCAACTACTTTGTTTTTAAAATGTGCTTTCTGTTTGATGTCATACATGGATGCAATACTTTATATATACTGCTTTATCTAATAATATTTTGTTTTAGGGAGCAAGTAATACTTTAGAATTGACATATCGAAAGGATTTATTTTTCAGTAAATTTTTGTATATTGTTTTCTTTCTTGGAGACTAATGCTCCAGTTGTACATGGGTCTTGTAGCTGCATGTGTGCTTAGGTTTCTCCTGTATTAGATTACAGAACTGTACTGGACATGTCCAGGAATCTGTGATAGACAGGTGCAAATTGCAAGTTAGCACTAAATTACATCACTGATTGTGCCCAGTCAGTGATATGAAATGTTCCAGGCTACTGAAAATATGTTCAGCTGAGATTTTCTGAAACTCAAAGGCAGGTTTAATGAAAAAAATTGAAAATGTTAGTGAGAAATCAGCATAATTTTCTGGCTGATGAGTTGTGTTTCTGCCTTTCCCATCAGGACAGGCACACTGCTATGAGAAATGCTGTACAAATGTATATTGAGGAATTATTTGCATGGTTTATGATCTTCCAAGGAGATACAGAACAAAAGCTAAGACAACTTAAAAGTTCTGTACAGCGAGTTCTTCCTTGTAGTCTTTACAACAGCTGTTATTATTGGACCCCACTTGGAGCAAGGTCTTTGGTCACTTCTGTAATTACATATAAAGCTTACTTTTGGAAAAAACTTCTACAACTTCAAGTGTAATGTTTTCTTTTTTGTTTTAGCATGAAAATATATAAAAAAAGTGTAACTTACGAGTTCAGAGTCCAAGCACAGCACTTGTACAAATCACAGTGATTGAGGTTATTCATCTCTAGTCTGTCTTTGAGTTCATTCAGCTTGTTCTGTAGATAGATGCATATCAGCAGTTCTGCCTTTTTGCCTTTCCACATAATTTTTCTTCATTTTCTTTCCTTCAGAATTTTTCTCAATAGCCAACATTATTTTTTCTATCCTGTTTCCTGACATGGTTTGATTTCTTATCTTTTGAACTTGCACATTTTCAGGCTGTTGCATGTCCATGAGGTAGTGTTCTTCCTGCTGCACAAATGAAAAAATGGGTGATTGTGTTTCCCACCAGGTTGGCTTTTATCTGAAGTTCTCAAAGGCATGTGGTGACTCTTGGTGGCATTGGGGACTTCACTGTCCTCAGTGTAAGAAAGAAGTGTGGTGTACAGGGAAAGGTCATAGGAGTTTCTAATGTGCACCCCCCACAAAAAAATCTTATTTCTGTAAAGAACAGATGTTCTGAACTGTCAAAATGGAGGTCTCATTGTGAAGGTGATCCTCTAATCCTAGGATTAACAAGTAACGTTAATGAAGGCCTCAGGAAAGGGCAGAAGATGGTCAAAGTACAGTAAAGGCAAGACGTGAGGCTGGGTGCTAGGTCGAGCCATGCTTTGCAGGCTGTGTGATGCCAGTGGTGCGTAGCAGTGAGAACATTCCTCCAGTTTTTAGCTGTTAGAGGACCAATTCACTGCCTTCCTGGATTATAACTATCGCAGTATCTGAATATGTATGAAACATATGTGTTCCATTTAGGTAAGAAATACAGCTTGTATGGGAGTATCTCAGTGTTGTGCATGGATAACTTGATGACTCTTCTGAACTTTTATCATCAAATATGAAATACTACTTGCTGGCTTTCTCTGAAATGCCTTTATGTATAACATCTTACCTCAGTGATGCTTTGCTTTGACTACAGAAAATACTGGGTAGAATGAAAGTAGCATGTGGCATCCTAGGGCTGCAGTAATGGTGTAATTTCAGTTCTTTTACTTCTTTCACCTTCGGAAGATGAAAATACCCCATAGATAAAAGTAAATATATAAACCAGGAGCTGCAAGTATTTGTTTCAAGTATGGTGGTCTGGAAGGCCATGAGAAGCACTTTCTTGTGTCTGCATAATCTCGTTCTACGTCTTTTTTATTGTGAGGAACGATTGAGGAACATTGGAAAGAAATATATGGAGGGTGTTTTTTACCGCACTCTGATCCTGCTTTTCATAATCTTTTCACTACCAATTCCTATCCTTCCTTTGTCCCCTCTTAAAATAAGTAGATATATATACTTGAAAGATGCATTTTGCATGAAAGACACAAAATTTCTAAGATTAGTTTTAAGAGTTAAAATGGAAATGGTCAATTAATACTTTATTTTCATTTCAATTTAAGAATTATTTGCTTCTAACTTGCTTAAAATACACTTGTTTGTTTTTTTTCAGAGGCGTGGAGCAATTTCCTATGACAGCTCTGATCAGACTGCGTTGTACATTCGTATGCTAGGTAAGCATACCAGTTTCTATATTGCAAGTTCCAGCATTTATGATTGATTTAAATAATAACTTTTTTTATATCTCTGTTGACTTCATAAACTTACCATTCTTTTTCTCCTGGATAATATTTTGGTTAGAATCTCTAGAAGAGTTTGGGTTATTTTGTGTTGACTTGGGTTTTTTGGTTGTTTGCCTTTTTCCTTTTCTTTTTTCCTAAGTTAAACATTGTGTAGGATGCTTTACTCCTATATTAAAGAAAAAGGAAAGTTCTTATAATTAGCCTAATGTGTTTGGTAGAAGTGAAGTTTTCTAAGTGACTCATGATTGATCTTTCTGTGATGGAATTTACCACCTCTGTATGGTATCTTTCCAGTTAAAACTGTAGCTTAGAGAACACTTGTTTGAGAGTTACCACACACTCTTAGAAACTTCAGTACTGAGGCTATGAAGTGTGCGAGGTGTTCTTGAAATAATGATATGATTTTAAACAATATTTTTCTCATTAATCATAGAAGGTAACTTGAGAAGGGAAAGGGGGCTTGACAGGGCAGAGTAGTTCAGTCAACTTATGTTCAGTAAGTTCAGTGCTTCCAGAGTAGCAAGGAGATAAAGAGTAAAGCTGAATTCAAACAAAAGAATGGTATTGGGAGGGGAAAGCATGCAGGGGAGACCCTCTGTGATAGTGAGTGCACAGAAGGAGTTGAGGTCACTTGTTGAGAGGAGAAAGATGCAAAGCTCTTGCAGATCTGGCTGCCAGATTCAGTATTTCCCGCACCTCTTCTGGAGGCTGCTGGTGGTGCAGATGGCATGGGGACTGTGTATGTGCTCTAAGTCTGTTTCACTGCTAAATGATGCCACTTAATTTAAGCCATCTTGAGCTATGAATTTGTGTTGAAATGGACTATGAATGCTTGCATGATGTCTCGCACAGCTCGATGAACACCAACAGCTACTCATTACAAATTCTTAACCATCTCCAACTAAATCAGCCAGAACATGTCTTTTTATGCCCTGAGTCTTTTCAGTTTAGTGGTATATTGTACACGTTCAAGTCCCCAGAAACTCATAGCTGCATTGTCTATGAGTTTAAAGTTGTAAGCTATATGCATGTGTGTATATGAATATATAGTCCTAACCCATGTGTGTGGGAATATATTGTCATATATACAAATAAATCCAATTTTGGCTTAGCAGCTTCACTTTTTTTTCCAATTATTTTGATCTTTTACATTTGTGAAGCTGTTAATACTGTAGCACTGACTGTCTACTGACGGAGTTTTGGTCAGAGAATTTAATTACTTTGGGGACTTGTTAAGATGAGAACAGAAGATGCTGGGTTCTAAATGTTTACTGAAAAAGCTGCTTGGGTTTTTTTATTGTTGTTGTAAATAGGTTTATTTTGTTTTCAAAAGTTAAAATGAAGTAGTTAGACCCATCATTTCTGCAGAAGGATTTGTAATAATGCTCAAATAATTCTAGAGAGAAGCAAAGCATGACTTCCTGTAGTTTTTTGGTATATACATCTGAAGGGAGAGAAAAATCTAATTTGTCTTGGAAATCTTCCGCTATTCTCATAGGTAGAACTGGAAAATATTCAGAACATGATGTTAAGTAAATTAATTTTTCACTTGTACTCTTATTGGAATTAATTATTACATAATGAGATTGGTGCTTGTTATGAATAGTATAACTCGTGCTAGCATAATTCATTCATGCTGTTCTGCTATTCAGAAGTAGTAAATCTTTTAAAGGATTGACTTCTAACTTAGGTGGGGGAGGAGGGTACGAACAAGCAAACAAAAAATTGCTCACGGGATGTTTTGAGTCATTATGTGATAAATTTGTATTATTTTCTCACTTAATAGAGATCACTTGGTTTTCCCAAATGTTATGTACACTATACTGTACAAGTTAGCAACTAGTTACATATTTATTATTTTTGTACTTGTAAATGGACTGTAAAAAAGACCAGCCTGAAAGCTGAACAGTTGGACTCATCGGTATGTAGAAACATTCATATCAGAGTAGATTCAAGGGTTATTATATTCCCTTAGAACTTTTTGCAAGAAATGTGAAGCATTGCATTTCCTACAGCATTGTGAGAGTTTTGCTTTTGTTTTATTTATCTTAGTACACTTGAGCAGAATAAGCTGTAAGGAATTCTCAGCTGTAACTTAATGGGAAGTTAGGCACAGTCATGAGAAGATTTGCCTTTTACTTGGTTGGTTTTATTCCATACAGACTGTAGCTACTAGCAAAATGTACCTTGATAAGGTGTTTATTTTAGCAGATGAGAAATACAAGGCTGAGAGTATCTACAATAACTCCCTCTGCCTTTGTTTAGTTGTGCTGGCCATGAAGTTGCTTCATTCAATGTTTTCAGGCTGTTCCAATGATAATCCAATGGAAATTCATTTACACCAAGTAAATAGGAATTCCTGTGGTATAGCAATGTGTCCAGGTTCAATTTAAAAGATCCTATTTTAGGGGTGCGCAAAATAAAAAACTAACTCCCAACTGCCTTCATCAGTGTGTCGATATAAACAAGCAGTGTTGACTGTAATGACTCATCTGTCATACCCCATTCCCAAAATATACACTAAGCCACTCCCGAGTGGCTTATTTTCTGTTTTAAAATATAGATACAGATGCAGCATTGTAGAATTTTTCTTTTAAGACCTTGGAAAGGCTAATACATCTGCATCACCTCAGCCACTTTTCCCAGCAGCTATGAGGAATTCTCAAAATATCTTGTAAGTGCTTCTGTGTAATCTTGATACTTTCTTGATTTTTCTCTTATTTGCTTTTCTGGTTTCTTTTTCTTGTTGCTTTATATTGACTGAAAGTTTTTCTACTGTGCATGGGGTAGAAGGTGTGGGGCACTGACTGCTTGTATTGGTGAGCATGCACTTCTCAACTACAACTGGAGCATTTACCTTCCATTAGAGGTCTTGATCACTTCAAATAGGAAACATTGGAGAAAAGCTACTGTGTAATGTAGGTGCATGCTCTTCTCTGGTAGGGGTTTTTATGTTGTATTCTGTTTGCTTTAATTCTGACGCATTCAGCTGACCTATCATCTGTTTCTCCAACAAATTTAATAGGAATTGCAATCTATGAAGTTAGTAATTCTGTCTGAAAATCCTGCTCTTCACAACCTCATGGCTTTGACTTGAGTGCTTTACCTTGAGGTGGCTGTCATAATTTCTGCTCCCAGTTGTCCTCCATGATCTCTGAGGTTTCTGCCCCTGCTCCGGATGGCCTCAGCTCCCCAAGCAGCTGCCGCATTGTTACTGTGCCACACTGCAGAGTTAGGGTAGCACCAAGTATGTGCTGTGTAACCCTAACACCCAGGGATGTCAGCTGTGGCATTTCAGCTGCCTCGTAAGTATCAGAGCTGTCCTTGGGGTGTGAGCAGGAATCAGGTGTGAGAGAGGGGCAGGAACAGGCAATCTGTTTCAAGGTAAGTTTTATTACAGCCCTAATTTCTTTTCAGTATTCAGTTGTAGCTGCAAACCTCTCTCTTACATTCCTTCTTCCATGATTTATTTAGTCTTCGGTTAAATTTCTGCCAGTATGATTTTTGTCTTAAAAGTGCAAGCAATCCTGATCATGCAGGACTATTCTGGAAAAAAGTGTAGCTAAATACTCAGCCGTCAGATGTTGTATCATTTTTGTGCACAAAATAAGGTTTGGAAAGGAAGGCTTCACATTTTTAAAATCTTTCTCTTGATTCTTTGGAATCACCAAAACTCTCAAAGAGGGAAAGATTGTTCCTGGAAGTCCAGTTTCATTAAGATGCTGGACTTAAAAGTGTTCCCTTAAGGTAACACAGGGGTCTTTCCAGTGTTGCTAAAAGTGGCTCAAGAAGAGACACTTCAGATAAAAACTGTCAGTCAGCTTTCTGCCACTTCTGTGCCCTCCCCTAAGGAAATTTACCTATAAGCAGACTGTGGGATCTGACGGTTTAAAAAGATTTTGTAAGCATTTCGGTATGTTTGTAAAGGTCTAAGTAAACGAAAACTATTCATAAGTTCTTTTGGTTTAGATGTTGAATTTTAATTGTCTTCAGCTACCATAATAATGATTGGCTCTGAGACTGGACTTCTGTTGCTGTTTGAAGGAGTTATGTGACAGTGTCCTTTTGTTTGATAAAAGTAATCTCAAATCTGAGATATCTCATGCTTTTTTGTAAAGTTCCCTATGAAGATAAACATATCTCTTCCTTAAAATTAAATTCTGCATAACTTCAGAGTCACAGGGTTGCAAAACACTTGTGCAGGATTTCCCAAGCAAATTGATGTGAACATGTTATGTTGTGTGAAAGTACAATGAAGTGGGTGCATTTGGGATCCATTAATCTTCTGCAGGTCACATTAACCAAACAGTGAATGCATAATGATGATCCAGTATTTCTGGATGTTTTGGAACTAACTATACATATGCACTAGAGATTAGTTTCACTGTGCTAATAGCACATTGTTTCATAATGTGCAGCCAGTTATTCCTTTTTCTGCTTCTGTATGTTTAGAAACTTCAGATGAATGTATGGTATCATCAAATTCCACCAATATTTTTCAAGCACATTTTTTGTCTGAAATCTTGAAAAATAGAGCAGCTTTGTACTGTGATAATGGAGGCGGCTCTTCTGCCTTTGTTCTGGCACAAGAGAATTTTCTAGTTTGGTGGCTGTAATAAATTCCAGCCCTGCAGAGGGGGTATATTTTTCCGGAATATATATTTTCCAGAATAAATCCAATTGAAAAAATTAATCCATTGTTGAGATACTGGTTTTTTAAAAAATAGCTTCTTCTACTATGATTAGGGAGAGAGAATTTTGTTCAATAACTGTGTAATGAAAATAATTAGCTTTCCTTGCTGGGAATTTCTCATTTTATATGTATGCAAGTAAATACACTAATTTTAGCTTTATCTTATTGCAGTTGCCTTTTCCTTCGTTTGCCATGTGCCTTCTTTGGCTAAATATTCCTGTAAATAGATATTCTAATAATTCCTGTTTAAAGTAAGGTAGTTAGTTCCACTTCTTCATTTTACTTACAGACAGTTTTTCTTGTTTTCCTGCCTAAAATTCTCAACGTTGCAGGCATTTCAAGGGTAGCAGGGAGAATATTATTCTGTCTATGCTGTTAGACAAGGGCACTAGTAAATGAAAAAGAACAAAGCAGAGAGAAATTTTCTGGACATCATTTATCAGATGAACCTGTTCATTTTGTTATTTGCAGAATTCCATGTTGTTCTTCAGGTATTTTTCTGTGAACTTTTCCTGTTCTTGACACTTAAAACAAATTGTTTGCCAAAACCTAGTTATATGCTGGCTAAAACTATTTGCTAATTTGTACTGTGGTTTATAAATTCTAAAAGCAAAGAACTGCATTGAAAACTAAAAATAAATCACAAAAGCTGTATCACCTTTTCTGTAAAAAATTAGCTCCACTAAAAAACCTCTTATTTTTCTTTTAATTTAGCTGGTGAACTCATTCACACAGCTGTAGCTATGCTTGATTACCCAGATAAATATGAGTGAAAGGTAACGAAAGTTAAATTTTCTTCCGTGTAGATTGTTACTTTCATATACAGCTACTAATGCATTCACCCCCTCTCTTCCAAAGTTTCCTCTCTTTTTCATTTTTATTAATTTATTTTGTAAATAAAATTCACCAGTTGCTTGTGCCTAACAGAAGACTTCTACAATTTGCTGCCTCTGTATTGCCTGGAAGGGGACAAGTCTCTTGCACTCTGCTCAAATGAATGTTTGAAGCCTTTATAAGTAATATATTATAAGTGATCTGGAAAATACTACTTGTAGATAGTAATTGGGTTGCTTTCCCTTGCAGCTCAGTTAAGGTTTTCAGTTTAAAAAAATAAAAGGATTAATAACTGAAAGGCAATACGTATTTAGTATGTTTTTACTGATATGTAAACTTTAGGGGAGCCCTGGGCCTACTTACCCTTTTGTGGTGCTTCCAGCGTGCCTCACAAGATAACATTCATGTAAAGTTCGTCACTGTAGATGTGTCAGTGTTTATAGATATGTATCTCTAGAAAGATACCTCTTAAGTATTAAAAGCATATTACTGAAGTGTGAATCAGTACCTTCAGCTATTTTCTGACAAGTTGCCTGCTTCAGCATTACAGATTAGCAGGTTAGAAAAGAAAAAAAGGGAAAAAATGCTCTCGAGATGTCTATGACTTGATGAAAATTTAAATAGCTATATTTTTATTTAGTTCTTATAAACTCAATCATGGTTCTTTTTGTTAATTACTTATTTTGGTTTCATGTTAAAAGTGTTGTGTTTGAAGTGAAGAGAACATGACCCTTGAAGGATTTTCATAATTAGAGACCACAACATTTGCACATCTTAAATTTATCTTTGTTAGGGTTTGAGGAGGGAAACACTATTGCATTTGATCCTCGAAGATTTTTCCAAATTTGTAATTGCAAAAGGATTTTAAGTGAAAGCTTTTAATCCAGGTGAACTGCTAATATTAATACATACAAATATCTAATGAAAGAGTACTGATCAGCTTTCAGTTGGTAAAATGCATAAGTAAAAGTCAACTAGCATGCTAAAAGATTCAGGTTGAAGCTAATTACAGTGCAAAATAGTTTGATAAAATTTTAATACTGAGTTTTGATATTTTAATAGGCTCTTGTGTAATATTCAAACAGCTGAGCACAAGTAAGTAAATGCTAGTGGGAAAATATTATATAATATAAAACCATATTGTAACTAGCTTATTTGCTAAAAGCTACCATTTCTAGAAGTTGAATCTTCTTTGTATTCTACAAAATGTTATCGTTGTATGTGTGTTACTGAGGAACAAATCAACTTTAAATGTTCTTGTTTTCTGTCACATTAAGGTGCATTTTTACCATACTGGTGTAGCAAGCTCTTCCTAATTTCATCTGAATGCTTATCACATGCTTCTGGCAATGTATGCTTAGGCAGGAGAGATTTTGACAAGAAAGCATGTGATTGCATGTTTAACAAGTCTTCAAACTTTGTTTTGAATTTCACCTTTAAAACAAAAAGCATTGAAGTAGGCCTATTGTTTGAATTACTCTCCTCCATTAAGTACATGAATCTTTACCCCTCCAGGCTATGTTCATTTGCATTTTATCTCTGCCACTCTTCCACACTTTTATTTCACTCTTGACCCTGTTTCTAGGAGATGTGCGAGTAAGAAGTCGGGCAGGATTTGAAACAGAGAGAAGAGGTTCTCATCCATACATTGATTTCCGTATTTTTCACTGTAAGTATTTAAAAGCAGATAAATGACAAATAAACAAAGGCTTCCATCAATTTTAACTACTGAGCCTCTAAAATAAATTTAGCAGCTCTTATAGCAAAACCATTTTTTTAATACTTCTTAGGAAAATCTTTTATACTAGCTCATTACCAAAAATAGAAGAGGAAAATCTTCACTGCTAAATATTTTTTTAAAAAAACTATAATTTTAAACTGATTGAATTTAGCCCTGAATCTGTATGGATATGAAGACTTATCTTCTAAACAGCTACTGATGTATGTGCTGTGTGCTTACTTGGCAGACACAATCAGGTGAGGAGAATACTTTTCTGTTTTTATAAGGCAGTAGAAAGGCCCTGTCCAGGATGATGCTTGAACAGTATTACAGTAATATCAATATTCTTGACCTCATCATAATGAATTAACATTACATCTACTCAAATGCGTAGCTAGGACTTAAATTTTTGGACATAGTCAAATAAATAAAGATTAAAGTGTTAGTAGAAAACAGCAGCCTAAATTTTTTTGATTATGTGTTTGAGGGATCATTTCAGAAGGAAATGATTCAGGATTTGTTACAGGAAGAATATTTTTGTAGAGAAAAAAGTAAAATTATCCATCCATGTTGTTATAACTAAATTTGTCAGTAGTTGTGGTAATATAAAGTTTCAATAACCACCAAAACAATATTCAGTAGAAGTTCAGGGGATTTGAGTCTTAATTAAATTATGCCAATAATGAATGTATTAAGTGTCATAAAGGATCTCTACCAACATTGTATCAGCACAATTCCAAGTATTCTGAACGCAAGGGAGAGATTTAGTAAAGCCTATTTCATGATAATAAGTGTGGTTGTTGTAATTACCTTATTAGTAAAAATGAGTGGCAGAAACTGGTCTTATGCTCTGATCTTAACTGAAGTTATTCTTTTTAAAAGTAGATCATATTTAAAACTCTTAAACTCTTAGTTTCATTCAAAAGTTTCATAAAAATAGGTGAGAAAACAAAGTTTGAAGAGTGTGCTATGTAGATTTTTTTCAATAAAGAAGATAAGAGTTTCATCCCAAGTCCTGATTGAGTATAATAAATTCCCTGTAGAAATAGCATGCAATTTATGAAGTACATACCTATGTCTTTTTGTGTATATGTATATATGTAGCATTTCATGCTGATATGGGAAAATACTAACAGAAGTAATAAAAGAACTACCTGTTAAAAGGCAGTCAACGTATGATACTATTGCTGTTGTCAAATTAACTATTTTCTATGGTCCTCATCACACTGTTTCTTCTCATCGTGATGATTGTGCATCAGGCAGATCATGACTAATCAGGAAAAGGACTTTCACACCCTTTCTCCTTGCCCCTACTTGTTCAGACACAGCCACCAGCTTTTAACATCACCTGTGGTGTCTGATGACAGCAAAAAATGTTGCTAGGAGGCCCAAAAAATTCTTTGACTTGAACTTCCCTCTGTCAGCTGCTTTGTTAGTTTTCAGAGATGTCATATGATCAGATTTTTAGCCCTTCAGGATTGTAGCTTGTTGAGGGGTTGCTCTTTGACTTCAGGCTCCTGCTACATTGTGGAGTTTCTTTCAAAGTCAGGAATTCAGCACCATCTCTCACCATATCAGTAGGTTATCCAATAATTTACTTAAATGTGTGATTCTTTTTTATCCATAAGATGTTTTCTTTCTCTCTGCAATGCTAATTCAGTCCTGATCAGTGTTTCCTTAATTGTTTGAAGCTAGAGAGATTTAGTAATGCACCATGAGACTGCAAGTAGACAGAAGCTGCAGGAATCAGACTTGACCTAATTTTTAGGATATTCTCCCTGGCCTCTCCCAGTTACTTCAGAAGGAGTTGATTTTGCCACACAGAGCTAAATGACTGAAAAATGTTCACCCGTGTGAATAATAGCACGTGAGAGGAGTCAGTCAGCTCCTCTTTCCTTGGGGCGAATACTGGGCTGGAGAGGGTCTCTTCTGCAGCTGAAGCAGACTAAACTATCTAAATGTTGCTTTTTTTTTTTCCCCCGCCGCAGCTGTATCCTGAACATCAGTAATGCATGGACATGCTTCCTCCATTGTGTTTGTATAGTTTCACTGTAACTTTCTTCTACTATCCACTAGCTTTATTTTGTGGTTCTAAATATTTGCAATGATCATTGCTTATGTGTTTTGCAGGTGACTTACATAGTGGCTGTCAGTCACAGTGCTGGAGCATTATGGCTGTTTTGTGTTTTGCTTAGCTAACTTCATTTGTTCAGCATTTTCTTTTTCTGTCAATGTTTTGAGAAGAAGTTGAATGTCTTTCAGGAGGTTTAGCTAATAATATGCTGACCAGTCTCTTTTCTAATAATTTATTGATAGGCTCTTAACCCAGTATGTTACTGGTAGGTTGGAAGAGTACTGAATTTGAAATGCATTACTTTTCTTCATCACACTATTTTAACTTGCAACTTCAACTAGTGTTGCCAAAGTAAAGTTTGTCAGCACTTATTTCTAAAGATCACTTCTGTATCTTCTTAGGCATTATAAGCTCAGCATCTGTCTCTTCATCCTGGAATTCTGTAATTGATACATGAATATTCAGGTTTCTAACCTGTCTAGAAGTATTCTCTAAAGTAACTCTTAGGAAATTTGATTTTAGGAAGATGGTTGGAAAAATATTGTTGTTAGAGACAGTGGAATGGGAGTCATATCTGAGGATTATTAAATGTAGGATTTGACTGATGATCAAGCTAACTTTGCTGGATGGTAGTTTTCCTTCTACATTATCTGTTATTCCAGAAGTCACTTTTTTATAGGTAATTGCAGGAACTACCAAGAGGAATAGCTTAATAAACAAATTTTTGTTTCAACAAGACTGCTTCCTGGTGAGTGGGGAAAGTCAGGATTATATTCTTCTTGTTGGCTGGCAGTTGGTTAATGTTGAGTCATCAATTTGTAGTTTTTCTGTTACTGTGTTCTGTTGGTTATGCCTGTGTGGGACCATGGGCATAAACTCAAGGTAGCATCTCAAATCCACCATTTCTGGAAAGGAGAGAGTAGCCACACAACTTTCTTCCTCTGAATTCACTGTTGCACAGTAAAATGCATACACTGTAATGTTTCAGTGAATGGACTGTAGAACACTGGGTCTACTTTTCACTCCATGGGAAACAAGAAGGGAGTTTTGCAGTTTGCTGTGAGAATGCAGCATGTACTGTTTGGTTCTCAGGGAAGTTATTGAAAAAAGTGATTGCAGTGGTTATTATCACTCTTACTGTCTTCTGGTTTACAAATAGGCTACAGTTTACACAAATACTTTGAAGTTTTCTTTACATTATTTGAGACACCATAGACAGTAATTCAGTCTTCAGTGTTGTCAGAATATGTTGATAAAAGCTAATGTGAAACAAAATCTTTGGTAGAAGAATTGGTAAATGACAGGATAAAAATATTCCCTTTTTCAGAAATAGTAAACAGCAATAAAATTTTAGGTTTTGTTTTCTTGCTATTGAGAGGTTGTCAATAATGTCTATTTTTTATATACATATGTGTCTGTATGTATATATACACACACACACAAATACACTTAAGAAATTTCGATTGTTTGAGGTGTTTCTAGCATGCACAAACAAAGGCATATATAATGTGCCCTAATCACTCACTGTTTCACCTGAAAAAAACCCAAAACAATGAGTGTGCACAGTGATAAGTACAGTATGTTATAGTGAGGAAGTGAAGCCAAAATGAATAAAGATCAAATGAATAATTAAGATAACAGAAAAAATATTGAGAAGTGTCTTATGCAGATACAGCTGAAATTAATGCTTTCAAGCTTCGCTTTTAGGAAAGGGTTGTTGGATATAGTCTAGAAGAACCAGGCAGAAAAATGAATACTTTGGTTTTGCAGAGAAGAAACATGTTTTTCTTCTTGCTTTTCCTGTTGTGCCTGGCCCAGAATAAGTACGATCTTGTCAAAAGGTTTTTACAATTTTCTGTTGTGCCAGTCTCATCTGAGTATGCTTCTATGGGGAGATGATGATGTTGCCAACATATGGGGCTCTGTTTTGTGTTTTATAGATAACCGAATCTGTCACATCTGTGAGTTAAAATATCTTAGAAAGAAGAAGGGATTTTAAGTTAATCAGTATGTGTTTGGTAACATTCAGGAATGCTCAATTTTGAAGAAAATAGTTGCTTGCATACAGTATAATGCTTCACATAGGAGAAAAAACAATGTGATGGAAACTTAGGACTTCTTTGAGACTTAGATAGTTCTTCTCCTTAGCTGTATATGGAGCCTTTTTAGGGGGGAATGGAAAGAAAGGAAGAGATATTTTTATAGGTGATGGCTAAATCTAATTCTCTTTCTTGAGAGTGCAAATACGTGATGAAATTCCAGAATTTACCTTTATTATACAACCTTCAGACTGTTTACTTGGGAATTACAGTTTGTGGAACATATTATAAACTATTCTGAGATGTGGCAAAAATGTCAGCATATACCGTTTGCAGTGATGTTTTTAACTTTCCAGTTCTTGGCTCACAAACCATTGGAAAAGGTTTATTCACTTGAAAAGTGAATTTAGACTTCCCTTGGCCAAGGGGCCAGAATTCAAAGAAGAGACAAGAGTGCAAATCCAAGCTGATTGCCTGAAACAATTTGAAAAATCCTTGTGTTGCAGCAGCTAATGATGCTTTTGATGATACCATCTAGAGACTGAGATAAAATAAGCATAGTCCAGATGAATTTCCATGCCCTTTTTTGTTTCAAGAAAATAGAGGAGGAATTACCTAGTTGGTTATGTTTAACAGTAATTGTCTGTCTTGTTCAGCAGCCTACTGTGAAGAAGGGTGAGTTTCACAATGAATAAAGTAATGCAAGAAGATTTCTGTGTGATCATAGCTTGAAGTATTTGTTTCCTTTTGAAAATACCGTCACTGAGGAGTAAAAAGCTTGTACTTGAGAGATTTCTTCAAAAGCTGCCTTTCTGCAAATGATGCAATTCTAAAATTGTCTTCTAATTATTCACAATCCAGATTACTCAAATAAATTTGTTCCACAATGTGAGAGGAATTTTGACTTTGGTTTAGTTTTTTAGGAGAATGCAGTTACACAAGGGGAAATCACAGAAAATATTCTAAATACAGCTGTGTCGGCCAAATGAAAAGAGTGAGCTTGAAGTGAGCTTGGTTAAGGAAGATTTGAGGATAAAAAGTGCCAATTGAGAATGCAGAGCAGGTGTATTTTTTCTTTTGTTATTCTAGATGTTTGTTTTACCTACAGTTTCTTCTTTCCAAGCTACTGTAAAACAGCATGTGTGCTCTGGAGTCTTGCACAGGTACAGCCCACTGTGTGTTTCATTGCTGGTCAAACTTTTGACTGTAGAAGAAGACAGAGATACATTCTGTTTTATTTTCTTTTCTTTTGAACTTCTCCAATGTGTTCCTTCTCCAAGTACCTTATTTGGAAAGGCTTTTCTTTTTTTATGCTGGACAGTTTGGTAGAAAATATGTGAGAATTCTTTTGTTTTCATCTCTGCTGCCAGTTTGACTTTCTGTATTGACAGTCATATATACTGGTAAAGGAAATTATTTTTCTGTTAACCATGATGGGTTACTTTTCAACTCTTCTTTTATTCTTTTTATTCTTTTATTTTTGGAGATGAAAAATAGGCAAAAAAGATGAGTTGAGGGTTCTGTCATTCCTTTACTGTAGGAGTGAAGATTTCTAGGACACTGAAGAAAGGTGGGTTTTTCTGGGAAGACAGCAAGAAGATGATTTGGCGACGGTCTGGAATATATTATCCTTTTGGGAAAAGAGTTGAACCATTGTGTCGTGTTCTTCAGGAACATCAGTATCTTGATTAACATGGCATAACCCATTTTGTAAAGGCTATGTTTGTATATATTTTGTATATTTGTGTTCTGATGATATTCCTCTAAATATTTAGCTTCAGTGAGGTTTCTTAGTTCACAGTATGCTGTTGTGAACTGCAGATTTGCCTTGCCCAATGACTGGATTCAGGTTAAAAAAAACCCAAAAAACACAACTGGGCTTATGATTCAGTAAATTGGTATGGAAAGACTGCCTTGTATGTAGTTTCCTACTCCTGAGGTTACTGCAAAATGTTACTCATTCCAGCACAGGAATGGCATTGTTTAATTCACTTAATTTTGTGTCTTTCCTGAGGTGTTTACTAAAATGAGACCAAATTCAAAAGATGAATTAGTAAAGTCCAGTAGATACCTGTTCATTGGGGTTTTTTTGCACTTTTAGTGCTGTACAATGACTTTCAGTGCCCTTGGAGAACTGGCACTTATTTCATACTGAAGTAGTCTAATCCCTTCACTTAGAGTAATTTCTCTCAAATTAGCCTTGCCTTGAGCAGAGAATTGGACTAAAGGACTTTCAGAAGTCTCTTCTGTCCCTTCCCACCTAAATTATTCTGTGGTTCTGTGGCTCTGTGCTTTGCTAAGGCAGTGAGATCCTTTCATTCTGTAAGATCCTTCAGGAAAGAAGTTATCTTTGGTTGTGGTGATGCCTAGCACTTCCCCTCCATCAGGGAGCATCTGTTGAAAACCACTAGAGTTTTTAATAGAGTTGTGGTACTACTAGAGTTTCTTGAAACTTAAATTTTTTTTTCTGATTCCACTCAGTCAGAAGATGCTTGCAAAGCCATGTTTATTACATTAATCCTTAACCCACAGCATATTTTCCAGCAGTCATTATTATTTGGAAAAGGTTTATGAATGTGTATATAAATTGTACATTAAAACCAAAACAGTATGGCTTAATATTTTTTTTAAGGAGAAGAAGGAGTGTAGTGCCTTACAATGATGCTAAACAGGGCTTCTCAGTGGTTCTAAGGAAGACAGGAAGTATAATGAGGTAATTTAGACCCCAATAGTCTAAATTAGTCTTTTTATGTAACTTTAAAATCCTTACTAAAACTATATATTCCAAATGAAGTCATAGTTTTATATAATACTTGAGTACTAAGTGTCGTAAAAACGTTTTAAAATTCAAGTCATGAGTGGTAAACATACAGGAGAGTTAAATAGCAGGACTTAATTTAAAAAAAAAGTTCATGAATCTAATATAGTGCATTTCTTAATGGTTTGATGGGAATAGATGTGAAATTAGAATGCTTATGGGTCCCTCTAGTGGTGTGAAATGCTAGATAATACTTTCAAATTATTCATAAATTGAAAATTATTTGTGTCCTGGAAAGATGCACCTTTAGAAAGGTGCATCCTTAGAAAGATGGTTATAATTGGCATGTGAAGTGTAATATTTCTTTCCAACAAATATTTACAGGTAGTGGAAAATTTCAGATGATATGTCAGGTTTAATGATAGTATGTGCTATATAAAAATAATAAATGTGCAGTTGGGTTAATATGGAAAAATCGTGAGAGATCACTTCCAATAAAAGAAGATAATTCCTTCATATTTTTTGGGAAAAAGCATCCTCTGATGGGCCTGAGCACCTCAAAGTTCGGGTTTTACATTCGAACATAAGAAGGATCCATTGTCTCAAATACCTTTTTTAAAAAGAAATTCTTTTTTTAGTGGCAGTGATACACAAGATCCTCAGTTATGCTCTTTCTATTGGTATGTAGCAAAACTCAGTGCTTTTTGTCATGGATAATTTTCTGTTTGCCTTTTTGGGCGGTAGCAAGGAAGAAATGGAGGTAGAGTTCTTAACGCTGGAAGCCTTGTTTTGACCAGATTTCTGTCAGAGGGTGTGAGTCTGTCTTTGCATTATAGGAAAATTGAAGTATATTGGTAGGATCTAAGGTTTCCATTAATAATTAAACCAAATCATAATTGTCATTCTTCCTTTTGTGGACTGTCCTTAGTATACAAAAGATACAAAAATTTTGACAGTAGATCCATCAGTATATTGTAATCTTTTAAGTGATTATCACTTGTCTTTACTTACTTGGTATTTTTATATTGGCATGAGAAAAATAAATATTTAATATCCCTGTGAAATGTGCTAAAACTTTTTTTTAGGTTTTCATGAAGTTAAAAGATTGGGAGTGGGAAGAGAGATTAAAATTAGCGTCTTGGAATACAGATGAAATCTGTTACATGAAGGCGACTTGTGTTATTTTATTGCTATATATGCATCACATTAGCAAAATAACTGCTATTAGGAACCAGAATTACTTTTTTCTTTGTTTTAGAGAAAGGATTTTTGTATTTCACCAGCATCTCACTTAAGATGCTTAGAAACAAGAATATAACCATTTTAATCAAACAAACAAAAAGCCCCGAAACCTTGGATTGATACTCTGGATGATAACTCTAGCTTACAAAGGAATGGGAAGAAGAATGTCACAGGACAGCTGCTGTTGAGTAGGCACAAAGGCCTGCAGTTTGCCTTCTGGTTCCTCGCATCAAAAGCACTTCCCAATGCTGTAGTGTCCTTCTAACATGCCTATCATCCCAACTTTGCTTTCATTCTTTCAGTTTGCAAGGCTGTAAATGTCATATTTATTTTGTCATTCTAATTCGTCCTTAAACTGTCCTTGAGAGCAAATGTCAATATTGGATATTAGAAGGGCATTTAGCACACTGAAGGCTCCAAATGAAAGGAAAGATGTTTGGGCTGGGGAGAGAGATGTTTTTGCAGCATGCTTATTCATGAGCAAATGTGGTGCACTCTTTCATTCTTCACTGTCTTCTTTCCATGATCTATACATTACTGTACCTTGGTTTGGTAGGGTCTCTGAAATCAGTATCTCGTTTCACGACTCCTGGTAAAAGAGGAGAGGCTGTCATTCTCATGTTAATCATGCATCTAAAGGAAATGAATGTGCCAGGTGGGAAATGCCAAGTTTCCATTGCACAACTGTATCATTAATTTTACCAGTCTTTTCCATGAATTGGCCTTAGCTGGTCTGCCAGAACCACAAAGCACTTGGTTTTTTTGTCCTTAATAATAATTTATGTGTGAGGAAAAGGAAAAGGCAGGCACAGTAGCTATCAGTGTTCCTGCAGCTGAAGAATGTGTCTTCCCTTCACCCCCTTCCTTGAAAGCCAGCTATTTTCTGTTTCAGCCTCCCCTTTAAATTAATAACCTGTCAAACCTCTGCATCTGACTTGCCCATTCTGAATTGTCCTGGGGTAAAAGTTTAACCATTAAAGAGAGAAATTCACTTTTTTGGTTGGTGTGGTCCCCTGAATCAGGTGCTCTGGAGCTGCAGAGGGATGGCAAGACTCAAGATCACTTTTCACATTTGGAAGTTACTCTGATCATTTCAGATCTAAAGGATAAAGACATTTATTTAGTCAACATGTTATTACCTAGCTTGGGCTATCCATGTGCAATAACTTTGTGCAAAGGGAAGCTCAAAGCCTGGCCCATGGGGAGGAACAGCCCCAGGCACCAGCACAGGCAGGGCACAACCATCTGGAAGGTGGCTTGGCAGAAAAGGAACTGGGGCTCCTGGTGGGCACCAAGTTAAACATGAGCCAGCCATAACCCCCTTCTGCAAAGAAAGCAAATGGTATCCTGGGCTGCATTAGGAGGATGTTGCCAGCAGGTTGAGGGGGGTGATCCTGCTCCCGTGTGCAGCACTGGAGAGGCCTCACCTGGAGTTCCGGTCTGGGCTCCCCAGTAACCGAGAGACATGGATGCACCAGAGAGAGGCCAGCAAAGGGTGAGGAAGATCAAGGGGCTGATGTGAAAAGGCTGAGAAAGCTGGGACTGTTCAGCCTAGAGAAGCCTCAAGGGGAAACTTCTCAATGTATTCAAATACCTGAAGGGAAAGTGCAAAGAGGACAGAGCCAGGCTCCTTTCAGTGGTGCCCAGTGCCAGGACCAGAGGCACTGGGCACAAACTGAAACATGGGTGGTTTCTTCTGAACAACAAGAAACACATTTGCACTGTGAGAGTGGGTGACCAATTGTTGGCACAGGGTGCCCAGAGAGGCTGTGGAGTCTCCATCCTTGGATATATGCAAAAGCCTCTGGGACATGGTTCTGGGCAATGTGGTCTAGGTGGCTCTGCTTGAGCAGAGGAGTTTGACCAGATGAACCCCATCTGGTACTTTCTTACCTCACCTGTTTTGTGATTCTGTAATAAGCAGCACTGCTGCTAGGAAAGCTGGAATAATGAGGTTTTGCTTTTTTTCTTTTAACAAGGGGTAGAAAAAGTAGGATTAATGTGTAATAATAGTGGTTTATGAGCTATACAAATTGGCGAGAATTTAGAGAGTTTAAGCGTATTTGTAAGATAAGTGTCAATAGCTTATTGTGAAGATTAATGATGGTTCAGCTTCACAGAAAACCAAGTAACTCATTTGCCTTTGTACCTCTGTCATCATCAGAAAAAAATCCTGAAGCAAAAACATGTGCAGCCCCTCCTAAATGGCTTATGAATACAACTATAGGTGGAACACAGGCCTATACAAATGCCAAATTATTGCATTTCTGTGTTCTGTTGTGTACTTCGCTGCCAGAAGCTGCTGTTTTACTTGTAGTACCTACATCATACTGTTCTGACCTGGATTAATGGGTGTTACCTGTGATGGTGAAACTTAATTTGTAGCATGACAACGAAAACAGGTTTTTGTTAACTATAGATCTGTAGAAGAGAACTTGAGAACAAGAAAATTATCTATGCTTCCAGAAAAGTGCTAATTTTTCCTACTTTAAATATGTTGTTTTACTGAGATTTTGTGAAGTTCCTGGCTTTTGTGTGTGACTTTGTGGATATTTTAGATCATTTTATGACCTAAATATACCATTTTATTTTATTTTCAACCTAATAATTTCTGTTTTGAAATTTGGATCATAAGGGATTGGATCAAGGCTGAGGGGGAGAAACTTCTTACCAGTAGCATATACTGCATTAGCAGCAGCAGCTGTATTGCTCCCTGCTTCTTTGTTGTGCAGGCTGGCAGTGCTCAGACTGTAACTTCATGGTAACAAATGTGCTTAGAAATATTGGTAGAGTAATGCAGCATGACAGAATCTATTTATTTGCCTGCTGTACACATGAATGTTGCTTTATAAGCAACCTTTATCATATGTAGTACTTTTGTTTACTTAGCTAGGATATGTTACAGGTACCAGTGTCTTCAGAGGAAGAGCCCTTGGCCTTGAGCATGGTAGCTTGAAGAAGGATACTTCATATGAAGATGTCTGTGTTAGCCCTGAACTTCAGTGTCTTGATGAAGTGTTTAAGGCATGTCTGAAAGAGCATTCAGTTGTGTCAGTTTAATCTCTGTTAACACAGATAGTCGATAGGGAATGGTGCTGCGTTTGATTAGATACTGTGTGATCATGCCACTGTCAGCTCTATTTAGAGGTGTTTTATTAGTGTGGTTTGGGAATTAATATATTAATTTATATATTAGTGTATTAACGAGCTAGCATAGAACAGAAAGTAAATTGGAACTTCTGCAGGGAGAAGAATATAAATGGATAAAAATTTATCTTATGTAGAATTAAGCTGCTGTCACTAGAAATCACTGAGGCTTTTCATTGAGATTGTCAATAAGGCTGCACCTTCCCCTGTACAACATTTTAGACTGACTTTAAGAATAAAAGTTGTAACTCCTTACTTCACCAACTTCTAATATGCCTTGTTCTTGGAAGGACAAGAGATCTGTACTACAGAGTTGGGATCATGTTGGTTTTGATGATCTGCATTTTTGAAAAAGAGGATGTTGACATTGACTTCCTTACTTTGTACCTCTTTTTTAATTTTGTTTTTTAACATGAGTCATTTCAGGTAGGATGAGTGAATATCAATATAAAATTATTGACTTTCTGTTGGTTATATAAAACTGCTATTGGGGGCACTGCTGAAAGGGAAGTAAAGGCCAAATTTGGCCTACTGTGTTTCAAAATGAGACTATCTGGCTTGCTGCAAAGGAACTGTAGCTGTGTGTAGTTCGATGTTGGGGTTTCTAAAACACTTCAGGCATATCAAGTGGAATTGGACATAAACTAGTATCAGTCATTTGTATAAACCAGTTAACCTAATAAAAGTGAAGCAAAACATTTGGATTAATCTTTGAAAAGAGGCTGAAATAATTTTCTGTTGTGTTTTCACCTTACTGGGAAACAGAATTAGATATGCTGTGAATGTAAATGTCATATTTGTTTGGCAGAAGAGTGAAGTTATTTGCAAAAGCACCCACATTACTTGAGTGTGTTTAAAACTTCGGCATAGTAAAGAGATTTTCTGAGCTCTAAACTGTAAAAGTAATTTGTACTTGCTCAAAGCCTACTTTGTATCTCCTGTATCAACACTCAGTTTCTGATACTCTCCTGCTGGTGTACATATCATCTTTGGTGATTTGTTAGGGACATGGATTGGATGTGTATACATGAGAGCAGTTTTCCAAAAATTAATTTGTTTGCAGTGTGTGTGTTTTTAAACAATATCCATAATATTTTTGTCCTTTCAATAACAGAGTTCCTTAAAAAGATAAGTTGCGGCTATGATTTAAGTGTTTGTTTTTCTTCACAGGATGCTTACACAGAACATATTTTTTCTAAGCCATGGCTCTGTATTTATTGTTAATAAAAATATCTGTATTTGTGCTGAAACGTTTGATACTCAAAAAAATTGCATTATCTTTATACCAAACTTCCCTGACCACTTGTCTTTTTGATAAAGGTTTTTTAGAGAGAGTGTTTTTCTTGTTTTTTGTAGCAAATTCTGAAATCGAGGTCTCTGTGTCTGCAAGAAATGTGAGAAGGTTGCTTAGTTTCCAGCGATACCTGAGATCTTCCCGTTTTTTCCGTGGTATCACTGTTCCAAATTCTTCAAACATTTTAGATGATGATTATAATGGACAAGCAAAGGTTGGTCGCTTGATTTTTATTTTTGTAAAGTATGTTTTTTAAAATGCTTGCTAGTGTATATAATTATATCACATTCTAAAAGTGCAACCAAATACAAATTTTAAGCATGTTTTTTTATGTATGTGTGTATGTATTTTTGTGTGTTTATATGTATATCTATGTATATATTGTTATGAAATCCAGACAAAATTACATGGTTTGTAGCAAACACTTCTACTACCCACAAGTTTACTCGGATGATTTTTATGTGGCTAGTGGATTTTTTTGGGTTTTCTTTTTTTTAGTGTGTGAGTTTGTTTGGTTGGTTTTTTTGATGGGGTTTTTTTTGTTTCTTTTTGTTTGGGTTTTTTTTGGGGGGTTGGGGTTTTTTTGGATGGTTGGTTGTTTTTTATTTGTTGGGCTTTTTTCTTTGTTTTGGTTTTGGTTTTTTTTTGTAATAACTGGTGAATTAAGGATCCCTGGAATAATTGAAGAAAAAAAATCAAGAAAGGAAAATGTATCTGTATTTTAGAAATGTAATGGAGCAATTTGGACAGTTATTCGCTTTCATTTTTAGGCTAACCTCACTAGTGAGCAACTGGAAGAGTGACTGCCTAAACTCAATAAAGTGCAGTAAATGGATTTCTCAGAACATGCTTATGCCAAACTGACTTTTTCTTTGGTAGTCGATTCTTCTAGAAAAGAAAAGTGATAGCTGTAATATACTTGTGCAGCACTAAAGCAGGGAAAGCAGGTACCGGGAAGAGAGGTGGTGCTGAGGGAGCAGCTACCTCCTGCTACCTAAGGGAGCAGCAGGATGAAAGGCTGCTGTATTTGCAACAGAGGATGGATAGTGCTGAAGGGGACTGAGCAGGCAAACATTATTCAGGTTGTTCAAGATCTCAAAGGCTGTGTCACTGCATGTAGTGCTTTTTTGTCATCTTACACAGAAAAAGAATATGCTTATAATGCAATGGATGTATCCCTGCTGAATATGACCAGGCTGTGGTGTAGAAGAAATCTGATAACCTGGAGGATGGATCTTAAAAATGTACCTGTATTTTAATTGTAAAAAGATATTGTTAATGGTCTTGTTTCGGTTTTGGTCAGAGTTTTAGCAGAGTTTTAGCAGCTGGTAGAGAAAAGCTAGAATATATAATTGGATCACAAAGCAGCTCTACCAATCTAATGAGAATAGGAGAAGGCAGGAATCTGTTGTAAAACGTGCTGGTAGGAGAAGCAAAGATTGGGACTGCTCAGCTCTGGTGAGGCCTCATGTACTGTTTGCTGTTCTTGTTCATCCCTGTTGCAGGAAGAACAGTTGATATGGAGCAGCTGTGGTAAAGATGTGCTAGTTCAGTGAGGTGAAAAGTCAAAAGCCAGGTTCTTAAATTAAAATGCTCATACAATGGCTCAAATATCTAGTGACTCATCTAGATACTGTTCTATAAGCAGGGGAAAGAGAGAAAACAAGGTAAAAGACTACACAGATTAATTTGCTCATCTGAATGTACTGTCGTTCTGCCGTACTATTTCTGATTTGAACCTAATTGTTTTAAATTGTCTTTCGAGAAATTGACTAAGGGTTGAAAGGAGAATCTGCAACCAGTTCTATCAAGGCACTTCTTGTTTGGTTTTTTCCCTCCAGTCTTTTTATTTGTAAATGTGTGACTTTTTTCACTTATCAGACAAATTTAATTATTCTTTTACTGCAATTTTTTTTTTGTATCTAGAAATTCTAAAGGCTTGATCTGTCTCTGAAATCTTAAATACTCCTCCAAGCTACAGGAAGATAGGCATATACTGAGAGAAAAATGACAGCTTTTGTGTTTCCTTTCAGTGTATGCTGGAGAAGGTTGGAAACTGGAATTTTGATATTTTTCTTTTTGATAGACTGACAAATGGTGAGTTCATTTTTAGTATTTCATTTGTGTTTCATCTAGCATAACTGTTGCACTTATGTTGCAGTATGTGATTGCTTGTTCACTAAAAAGCACAGATTTCAACAGGTAGTACTTTTTGATTTAATAGTCTTTAATCTGAGCCCTAGTGTGCCTGGTCACTCCATTAAAATAATGACACCGTCAGTACTGATAGTAATCATTTATTTGTAGAAGAGGCCCTTCATGTATGTACTTTATAGGTTGCTGTTCTCTCTTAGTAATTTATGGTAGTAATTTGATGCAAATTAACAAATAATTGTATAGTCTTAGACTTCTTTTTTTCAATTATGGGGTGCTGGTAATTTTTGTGGTTGTGTCCGAAAGGTCATTTATATTGAACAAGTATTTTTCTGGTAAATTTAATGTTAGAGAGAATAGTTTTATTACTTTATAGTGCCATAAGAGGCATGTTGGTGTGAATGCATTATAATTATGACATAGAATACCTGGAGAATTGTGAGTTGAGCAGAGGGAAGCTGCAGTACACATAGCTTGCACAACATAGAAAAAGGAAGAGAACATTATGGTGACTTTTGTGTGCCCATTACAAATAGAGGTAGGAACTACAGAAGTAGTTGGTTAAAAAAATCCCCTAGGTATTGTTAATTTATAGGCAGAAAAGAGATCTGTAAATGTGCTGGGAAGGAGGAGGAGGACTGCTGCAGTGGGTAGAGTGAAGTTTTGCATTATCATCTCAGCAATGGCAGCTGGGTTTTGAACAGAACGGAGGGAGCAGATGAGCAAGTCCAACATCACAGCAACATTTGTGCCAGTGTGGGAAGAGAGTGGAGGGCAGCTCTCGCAGGTTTTGCAGCAGTCATGCAGAGTAGGTAGCAGAGTTGCAATTAAAGTTGCCAGGACAAGACATTAAGTTCAAAAAGGAAAATGTGGCACCAAAAGATCCTTTTCTCTTCTGTTTTATTGAAGGGGTGCTTGACTTAACCAAGTGTAAAAGTAGTAACCTCACAGTTATATTTAATTCAGAAAATTGGTAGACAAAAATGAAAATATCAAGGACTTGTAAAAATAGAATGCTTATATAGATAATTATAAACTTTACATAACTGAATGACAAAAAGCTATGTGTCCAAGTGAACATGTAAGCATAGCTTCTTTTGGATTAGTTTATCAAATGGGAGAAATCTGAAGTTGTCCTTCTCATGAGCCCTCCCTATCTTTTGTATGTGCTTTTTTCAAATACATTTAAGGTACTACCAGAAGAACATCTGTTGTGGAAGCCTCACGATACCACCATCCATTTTGCATCCTAATTAAATCATTTTAGGAGGACATTTTGATCAGGCAGCCTTGTTCTTGAAAGTTTGTAAAGGCAGAATGCTGTATATAGAACTCTGCTGGATAAACCGCCCTGGATGAGTCTCTATGAAAGAATTTCCCCAGTAAATGTTGTTCCAAGAATTGCATATTTCATTGTGAGGAAGTGGCATGCACATGAGAATATATTAATTCTAGCCTACTAATAAGCCTTATTTAGAAGGAACTTCTGTCTTTTTGCAGCTCAGTTTCTGTCTGTGCTAGGTTCTATAATGCTAAATGAAGGTTGTCAGCCATGACATTATTTGCAGACCAAATAATGGACAATCCATTTCAAATAAACGTTGTGGACTATTTCTCTGTCTCTTACAATTTTACGTATTTTACCACTGCAAAAGATTATAATAAAGCTATGAGTAGGTGAAATATGTTGCAAGCTTGTAATATTATACGTTTTTTGTAGAGTTCTGTGTGAAATAAGGAGAAATCCAGCAAAATATATGATGAAAATGAGAGCATATTTTCAATGTGCACTAATCAATTGTGTTGTCTAGCTTTTCTGTTTGCCTGATTATATTTATATTTAGTATATGTGTTTGTGATATGTTGCATAAATATGATTATAAAATTGAATATCATTATAATGGGTTTTCATGTTGAAACGGGTTGGTTTTTTAATGTTCAGTAACATTTACTTCCTATCAGTTGCTATTGGACAGTTGGTGAATGCATTACAATTAAGCAAAACCAATGGTGATTGCTAGAGACAGCTAATGGAAACTTGTCATGCAGTAAGATTTAAATATTTATCATGAATTGGTGTAGAAAAGTTTGCTTGTATAATTTTTGTGACCAATTTGTTTGAAATAATACATTTCTTATGGAAGAGTCACTGATTTCATGGCTTCCAATGAATTAGTATTTTCATCTTATTTTTAGGAAACAGTCTAGTCAGCTTAACCTTTCATCTGTTTAATCTACATGGACTAATTGAACACTTCCAATTAGATACGATGAAACTTCGTAGATTTTTGGGTAAATACAGCTTTTTATTTTGATGAATATTGCTGTTTATCTGCATTTTTACACCTTAACTGAAGTCCTGGTTGTAGTTTAGCAATAAGGTTTGAAGGGTACTGGTGCAGTCTACATTGTGCAGTGATTTAAATTATATTAATTGCGATGATCTCTCAAAGTTTTTATGAGTATAGAATTTTCTGTGTTAAATCCAAACAAGTGTTAACAAGTTTAATAGTTTCATAGCTGATGCTGTATTCTATTTATTAAATCTATTTAATATCTATTAAACAATCAGGAATATATGTGACATGGTGTGGCATTTGTATTGGGAAAGGTTAGACAGCTCCTTTCTTTGTTCTGATTTTCAGTTCTGTATTGATCTTTACTTTTTCCAGTGATATAGTTTCCTAACGGTATGGAATGTGTCAGCTTGGCCATACTTTCTGGTGCCAATTTGGTGTTACCTCTGGCTTGCTCAAATTCTCCTACAAGTAAGCACTGTACTGTGGACATAGTTTCTCCCCAGACAGAGTACAGGACAATTTTACTTGAATATTTGGGTCTGTGTCACTGGAATGCATATTTGGAAAGAATTGTAAATACAATGTAGAATATTCAAACCAAGTGGCGCATTCACTCGACAGAGCTGTCTGCATCCCAGTACCATGGACACGTGCTGGTATGAGACCTCCTTGCTTTGGTTCTTCTGTGACAGTATCTTTAATTTTGTGAAGTGGGATGATTTTTTTAACTGAGCAGGAGAAACAAGTTTCTGGTCCCTTTTAGCAGGCTTTCCCAGTTTCAGAGAAAACAATTCTGTGGTTACAAAGCTTGTCACTTAACAGGGGAAAAATTACATTTGGAAGGTTTTTCTCCCCTTCCAAATGAGAGAATGTTTTGGTTTCATAATTTAGTTCTCTTTCAGCTTAAAAAAATCAGTTCTGTCTTGCATTTCATGTTGTTTTAAAGTGGACTCAATTTTCTCCAGTTTCAGAAATGTTAATCAGCTGACCTTAATGCCTGATATGTTGGAATGTGAGGGAAATGATTATAGAAATCTGGTTTAAGGCTGCTCGAGTTCTAACTGAATGTGGTTTGTCTTTCTCATATGGTTAGTTGAGATTATGCAAATAATAATACTTGAAATGAAAGACCAGTTAGAAATGACTGGATTAGTTGACTGGTTATCAAAAGATGAGTTTTAACTACATATGACTACTCGAAGTCATAATCCACTAAAATGAGATTGGACTTTGAAAAAGGCAAAACCTATTCTAAACTTGAAATTCACCACCTTTCCCTTTTTGTTAATGCCTTCTACTTAATATCAGTAAAAAGCTCTGTCTTAGTCCATTGTAAAATCAAGCAACCTTTCTTCCAAATACAGCTTCTTAGCATGAACACAATTCATTCTTTTCTTTTGCTACCTCTTACACTCCAATCCGTAGTAATCTGAAGATCAAATTCCAGAAGACTAGGACAGCTCAAATGGTCCAGTGCCACACAAAATTCATAGTATATGAGAATCTACTGGAATCTTTTTAAGTAGAGAAATCTGATTTTCGTCCCCTGTAGGATCTCAACTTTTTTTTTTGTGTATGTGTGTAAATACACACACACACACATAGAGTCTTTCAGTGATTTCCATCAACTACTTGGAGATCTGCATCTTCTTACTGTGTCTTTACAGATTCTTATCCCAGACCTGAACAGGGGGAGAGAAAATGCGAAGTGCTACACATTCCTGAAAACAGGGTTGTTGTGCTATTCTAGTTCTGGCAAACTAATCAAAATGTTGACCTAGGTCTACTTTAATAAAATAAGTAAGTTAGGAAAATTGTAGAGTTCAGGTAGCTGGATCAGCCTATGAAGCCACGAAAAAATTAAGAAGAAAGCCAGGGATATATGCATTCATGCACTTGATGTGAGGAGTAGGTGGGAGAGGAGAGTACTACTGCAGGTTAATAAAGCCCGAAGACATTTATATTGATTTTCATTATTTCTCATATGAGCTGTCAGCTATGCATTAAGTACTATTGAGATTACATGGTGGTGACAGTATTTTGACTTTTCATGAACCACAGCTCTTCACAAATACCACGTCAGTAATGCTGTAGCATTACAATCACAATTACATGGATCCTTTGGGCTTGTAAACTGAATAGAAAAGAAGCTTGTGGGCATGTTTGTTTGGTGGGACTGACAGACTGTACTCAGACAGGAAAATGTTCTTTTGAGGTTTGCTTGGAAGAACTAATGTGTTGTGTCAGGCAAAACTTCAGAATATAGTTTGATTGCTGTGCTTTAGGTCTTCTTCCCCTCCACCCTTTTTAGCATTTTAGTTTTTTCATTCCCTATACTTGAGCTAATGTTGATGCCCTTCAAAGAATTCTAGCTGTAATGTTCCAAGACAGCCAGGAAGATGGAGGAAAGAGGAGGAAAGCAAAGAAGAAGTTAAATAGGGAATATTTAATCTAGGTGTAGTTAGTGAGAGCATCATCTAAATGAGATTCTTTTCTAAATTGCATATGGGCTTAAGTTTGCCTGAGTACAAGTATGAGAAGATGCCTGAAAATATATAGAGGTGGTTTTCCATGACCACTTTCCTGAATGGGAAAGAAAAGCACTTCATATGACAGGAAAGCAGTGCTTAAGTCCTCTAAAATCCTGTCTGTTTTCAGGACATAATATGAAGTAATCCTAATGGTTTGGTAAATAGCATAATTTTCATTTTATATTCAGTGTTGCCTCACCATTCAGACATTGTCAAAGACATCCTTCCCTGGGAAGTTCTCAAAGTCAGAATATCTCAGATTATATATTGATTTCAAGTTGTTTAATTTTTGCTCTGAGGTGACTTTACATGTAGTTGATTTCCTTTAGCAAACACTGTTTCTTTGCATAAAAATCTTGGAGCTGCATCGTGGTTCAGCTGACGATTTATTGACTGTGACGCTTTTATGTGTATGTAACTTGTGATATTGCATATTTCTGTGCCTAATGGGGGCATATAAAATGGTCCTTGAAAAAATTGCAATTTTATTTAAATCTGGATATTTGTTATTTTCCTGCAGTTATGGTTCAAGAAGATTATCACAGTCAAAATCCTTATCATAATGCAGTTCATGCTGCTGATGTGACTCAGGCCATGCACTGTTACTTAAAAGAGCCCAAGGTAAGGGAGCATTCTCACTTTTACATCACTCATACACACAGAAATATGTGTGTTTGTGTGTATATGCATATGAATGGCTTGTGTGCACATATCACAGAATCATTTAGGTTGGAAAAGACCTCTGAGATCGAGTCCAACCTGTGACTGAACACCACCTTGTCTACCAGACCGTGGCACTGAGTGCCACATCCAGTCTTTCCTTGAACACCTCCAGGGACAGTGACCCCACCACCATCGTGGGCAGCCCATTCCAATGTCTAATCATCCTTTCTGTGAAGAAATTCTTCCTAATGTCCAACCTAAACCTCCCCTGGCACAGCTTTAGACTGTGTCCTCCATGCTGTTGCTGGTTGCCTGGGAGAAGGCGGCAAACCCCACCTGGCTACAACCTCTTTTCAGGCAGTGGTAGAGAATAATAAGGTCATGTATCTATATATATATTCATACATGCATACATACCTGTGTATATGCACACACAAGTTTTATTAAAAGTAAAGAAACCTAAGAACCCAACAAGAAACACTTTTGAACTCTGTCTTGCTCTCTCTGTTTCAGCTAAGGCTGTGGGTTTGCACTTAGCAGTATGCTTTTCTTTTTTCCCCCTTCTGAGCTGACATTGCATTTTGTGTGACTTCCTGTTGAACCAGAGCAGGGAATTAAACTTGTAGCTGTTTAACATAGTGCTGTGCCCCAAGACATTTATATAGAATTGCAGCCTGAGTCAGAGCTGGCAACAATAAACCTGTGTACTTGTCATCTGGGGTGAGTTTTTTTCCTCCATAAACTACCACTACCCTTGCTTTGCTCGTCTTTGCTGTTACTGAATAGTTTGCTTCTACTAGAGGCAGTCCATAGCAATACATCAGGAGTTCTCTTTGGCCGTTCTTTTTAAGAAAGGGTAGAGTGACAGACCTTAAGCAGCCAAACTAACTGAGTGTTTGTTCCTCACTATCTGGGCTGCTGTCAGGCTGCTGTAAGTGATGTCTTGGACAATTTCAGGGCGAAGTCCTGTCTTTCTGTATTAAATTGAAAGCTGTAATGCTCTGTAGCTAATGAGAAGTTATCTACCTTTATGCAGATTATCACCAATCTCGTATTCCCTTGAATAGCATAGCTCCATATTCTGCTTCTGAGGTAAAAATAAGTAAGTTTTGGCTCCATAAAGCCTTTTTCAGAGGCTCTTTGCCCACTCCTCCCCCTCAGTTTCTCAGTGCTGGTCTCAGACCAATTGGTGCTGTGAGCCAGATCAGAGCTGATACATGATGAGCTTTTTTATGGCATTCAGTTTGGAAGCTCTGAGCATTTTTTATTTAATACTCGTGATGGAAGTTTTGTAATGCTTCAGATACAAGTATAGACTTTGTATTTTTAGTAACATGTACAGCTATAGTTCAGTGTACTGAACTTCAGCTCTGTTGCACCAAAGTACATTATAAACATGTGAGGTGTGATAGATGGCAAACACAACAGGGAACATAAACTTCTGTCCTTGAAGGGTGTTTGCTGCATTTCACCTTTATATGGACAGAACTGTCCTCTCTGTTTTAGTGCAAACTGGACTTTATTACTGAGTTTAAATTTTCAAATCTCTCAATCCACAAGTAGGAACAGCTATGAACAGTGAAAGTAAGTCCATGTAGATGCATGCTGAGTTAATTGACATGCACACTGAAAATATTTGTGGCAGATTTTCCTCCTTTGGTTCTGTTCCTGGGAGACCTTGAAATATAATTTTGCCTAAGAGTAGAAATACATTCTAAATAGTTCTAAGTCTTCCAGAGCATTAGTTTCTTTCTCTTAGGAGGAGAGGTTTTCATGCTTTTTAAAATACACTATGAATTTAAAGCAGAATACACACATACAAATGGACTTGGTAAATAAGAGGGAAAGCTAATTCAAGAATTTGCTGCTTTTATGGGGTCTGGTTAGGAATAGTGCTTCATTACTACACACAAAGGATTTTGTGTGCTGGCATTTTTTAAGAGTGAACCTTCCTATTCAGAAAGAATAATGCTTAAACCATTGTTGAAATTNGGGGGAATACTGTGAAAAGTCAGTGGAATGTTAGTTTTACATCTTCGAAATTTTCTCCAAATTTCTGTTGGCTGTTAATTACTAAAAACCAAAAATGCAACACTCATGCACTTTTTCCAAGGCCAGATTGCATTACTAACATTTGTTGGTTTTGCCTTGCAGCTTTCCAAATCTTTAACTCCATGGGATGTTCTGCTCAGTTTAATAGCAGCTGCCACACATGATTTGGATCACCCAGGTGTTAACCAACCTTTCCTAATTAAAACAAATCATTATTTAGCGACTTTATATAAGGTAAGGATAAAATCAGTCGTTCTGTTAAAACCAGGTTTGGAGAGGAGTATAGGAAAGAAGTATAAATTGTGATGTGTTTAGCTAGTGGTAGGATTGAATTCAGGCATTGTTTCCATGTCACTGGTATAAAAAATGTGCAAATTAACAAAGTATTCAGGATTTGTGAGTTTTAACCTTCTTGGGAAAAAGAAGAAAGAAGAGAAGAAAATAAAACACCAACCCTAAAACACAGCCAAATTGTCTGGTGCTGCTCTTGGTATATAACTCTTCAGTGTAAGAAAAAGGCATTGATTGATATGTGTTTTTCCCTTTTAATTCACAGAATACCTCAGTATTAGAGAACCATCACTGGAGATCGGCAGTGGGGTTGCTGAGAGAATCTGGTTTATTTGCACATATGTCATTAGAAAACAGGTATGTTTATACCAAATAGTATAGATTAGTTTGAGATGCAAGCAATCTGTCACTTAGCTAAGACAGCCCTGCAGAACATGATAAGTTATTGCATGGCAGTTTTGAGTACAAAATGCAGAGATCTATTTTAAGAATTCCTGGATACTGTGCTGGTAGAGTAGAGCAGTTCATGGTGCAACGTGATAGTTGGAAAATAACATTTATTGCAAGCACATTGAAGAAGTGTATTCATGTAGTCAAGCACCTGTTCAGATTAAACTTGGCAGTCTTTTCTTGTTCTGCCACCACAACTGTAGTTTAAAATAGACCATCTTCACCTACTCTCAACAAGAAATAATCTTGAGACAATCAGTTCGTGCATTTTTGAGAAAGAAAAAAAAAAGGGAGGGGGAGGAAAAAAAGCTAAAAACTGTTTTAGTCTTCCTGAAAGCTGCCAATGAAATATCCTGCTATTTCTGTGAATGTTGCAAGAATTTTTCAGCAAAAGAAAACAAACAGTTCAGTGAAAATGCTTATTATAAAGCTTGTATTTGTATAACATTAAATATGATGAAAAGACATGTAAATCTAGTGATGTTCTTAATTGCTATACTTTTGAATGTTTGGTGTCACTAATTTCAGGCAGCTGATGGAGAGCCAGATAGGTGATCTCATTCTTGCCACAGACATCAGTCAACAAAACGAGTACCTGTCCATGTTTCGGTCCCATTTGGATAGAGGAGATCTATGTTTAGAGAACGCGAACCATCGTCACTTCATTTTACAGGTGATCTTGCTGGTCATATTTCTGAAAACAGCACTTTAGTGTAAAAACTAATTTACTTAAAAATAGTAAATACTACTTCTTCCAGGCTTTCTCCTCTTTTCAAAATGGAGCAGAACTGTCTTTTAGTCTTTCATTACAAAAAGGTTGTTCCCTCCAATTCCCACACCCAGCACTTCTCCCAAGTGATGGTGTGTGTTGGTAAGTCTGATAACTTAGAGCTGCTGAAGCGAGGTGTTTCCAAGACAAGGTTTAGCTCTTCTAATGACTCCATTGCAGCCTCAGAACCATGAAATGCTTTGTCAGAACATATTTTGGGGAAGGAAAGCACTGCTGTTGTGAATCATTTTGCAGTTGTGCTAGTGTGCTTTAGCAAACTTTAAAAACAAAAGCCTTGAGAATCTTTTTAGGTTTATAGGCATTTTCTTACTAGGTTCTTATTGTGGGCTATAAGAGAAAGTGGACAAACAGATGAGAAGTTCTGTCTTGTGCAAACCATTGCTAAAAATACAAGCTTGAGAGCTAGAAATGGAAAACACTGCTTGCTTGCTTTGATGTTTCTGAATTTATTTTTGGCTCCTGTACCAGTGAGTATACTAAATATAGTGGCCCTGAAATACTTTTAGTTGACTGAATTTCCATATTACTCAGGGATGATCATGAGATCTCACAGTCCCCTGAGTGTTTTTTAAATATTACAGAACATAACTTTGGAGCACAAATGGTTGGTAGGTTTGTTATTCACAAAACCTAAAATAATCTGCTATCAGGAATTAAGTAATTCCAGGCACTTCTGTTGAAGGAAGGTGATCTAACACTGTGTGTTAACTTGTTAGATGGCTTTGAAGTGTGCAGATATTTGTAACCCCTGTCGGACGTGGGAGCTGAGCAAGCAGTGGAGTGAAAAAGTAACGGAGGAGTTCTTCCATCAAGGCAAGTAAGAGTAGAAGTACCTGTTAGTACATAATGTATTTAGTGTGGAGAGAGCGACCATGAGCCCTCGTCCACTTATATGTAGGACTAACAGAGATGTACAGTGCAGTATGGGATTTTTTTACTTTCATGGGTTGTGTTTTCCTGCAAAATGTCAGTTACTAAAACTCAGCAGAGAATCTGCTTAGAATCTGAACCTAGAATGGCGGGTGCAATACATCCTTCAGCTGAAAGGGGCTTCAGATTAATACAAATGGCCACTTTGAAATTGCCCTAGTGGTTTCAGCAAATTATGGAATATGTTCATCATGTGTCTTCAGTATTTAAACTTCAGCTGTGAGGCCTGTTGGTAAGCAAGTAAGAGCCAGGGAGATTTTTAGTTACCGTGTGGTTTAGACTACTTATGTAAGCAGTTAATAAAGCTTCTAAGTGACAAATGGAGTTAATTTTCTCCATTATTATTAAATTGTTGTAATAATAAAATTAAGGCTAGTTTTGCTGACTTGAGACCTGCCAATTTGCATGTGAATATGGTAAATGGGGAACAGACTGCTGTATTTGGTGCTAATCATGTGAGACTTGATCTTAGATAAAGGTGATGGGGAAGCAGAAACACAAATTGCCTTTAGCGAGAAATTTCTGAAGGC
Organism: Edolisoma coerulescens; assembly: GCA_013397115.1. NCBI lineage: Eukaryota > Metazoa > Chordata > Aves > Passeriformes > Campephagidae > Edolisoma > Edolisoma coerulescens. The sequence continues at coordinate 1,356,243 of VWZW01002478.1, read as the reverse complement.
TAAGCTATCCTCTTCCATATTGCTGAGGGGGGATTCCTTTGTCATTTCTATGACAGTGTAGGAGGTTTTGCAAAAAAGAGGATGTTAATCCTTCAGGAAACCTGTGGTTCTATGGGGTTTCTGTAATTACTGTTTGATGAAAAATACCAAGTAATTAAATACAGTAGTTGTAAGTACTGTTAGTCTGACAGTCTGACTTGTTTTTTTGGGAGATGGGAAGAGAAGTAAATACATTCTACCAGCTGCAAGGTACTATCCTTGTTAAGCAACTTGCACAGCTCACTTCTGTTAGTGTTTGACTTGGTTGGAACTTGATGATTTAATGGTTGCATTATACTTTTGTCTCTTTAGGTGATATCGAAAAAAAATATCACTTGGGTGTGAGTCCACTTTGTGACCGACAGACAGAAACTATTGCCAACATCCAGATTGGTAACTGCAATTTAGTTTATTTAGTAGATTTCTTTCAGGATGCAATTTGGAAAAAAAAGCACCTTTTGGACACATTTCCTAGAGGCTGAATATACTGTGTGTGTCTGTGGCAGCACTTTATAATAAAGAGCAATTTTATTTTTATTTGCTATATAATATTTCTTGGATTGTTTACGAGTGGTGCTGCACTGACAGTCCTGGAGCCCCTGTTTCCTCACAAAGCAGGTACAACGTGGGAGGCAGCTGTCTGACTTCTCCCATGCTGCTGCCCAGAACTTTCCTCATCTGAAGAGGTATTTTGGGAAGAGGAGGATCCCTTCCCCTTGCCATGTGGTCTCGGGTGCCTTTTGCAGCGAGCTTGCCACAACTGGGCATGCTGGGTTTAGCTTTTTGGAATGTCAGCATTCCCTTTAAGTGCAGCCTTTAAGGAGGGGGGTGGGCAGAGATGTGATGTAGAATGGTGCATAGCCATTATATTAATAGTTTTTGCTAACCTGACTTGGATTTAAATAGTAAAATGTCTTTTTATAATTATTTTTAATAAAAGTTGCTTATGTAGTTTAAGCGGGACTCAGTTAAAAGCATAGTAAAGAAAAGAATAAATTTAACTACAAACACAGTATGAATTAATGCTTTAGATTGACACAAAAGCTGATGTGTTCAATCAGCTGCACTGTTTTAATTTAGAATGCTAGGAAATCGTATATTTCTTCAATTAAAAGACTCAATTTTGGCCATCTTACCATTGAACTTTTGTTTGGAAATAGACATTACAAATACATGAACATGTGCATACACACCAACAACTACATCAATGTGTTGTTTTGTGGCCTTGTTTAAAAAATTTCTTTAAAATTTGTATTTTAAAGTATTTTTAGTCACCTTAATATTGGGAAAACAATACATTCTTTTTTTCTCCCCATATAGTATAGTTCAGACACTCTGTGGGGTAATTAATTATAAAATCTTTCAGAAATTTAGGTTTTCTAAATTGTGCAACTTAGTTGCTGATGTTTAGATTTCTCCGCCCCTCCAAATTTTCCAGTATTTGCCTTCATTTGGTCATTGCTGTGAAAGAAAGGTTAATTTGTAATGCAGTGTATTGCTGTTCTTCTGACTGATTAGTAAAATCTTTTACGTTTTGAGAGATTTTTTGTGTAAAGATGCCCTAAATATCGAAATGAATATTTAAATGCACAATGGAGAATAGTAGTTTGACACGGTTTTTTTTTGCTACTAAATTCTATTTAAAATACTTGATTTGAAAAATATTTCAGTTTTTCTCTGTATTTTTTTTTATTTCATCTGCCTCTGTTTGCTTGTCTTTGAAGGTTTTATGACTTACTTAGTGGAACCACTGTTTGGGGAATGGGCCCGCTTTTCCAACACCAGGCTGTCACAGACAATGCTTGGCCACCTGGGACTGAACAAGGCAAGCTGGAAGGGAGTGCAGAGGGAACAGTCTGGCAACGGTGACGATGTCGACCCCACTTTTGAGGAAATGGACTCAGACATTTTACCTCAGGAACCTCGATTGTCCTGACCTCAATCTCCATGACAAAACTGCCTCTTCCCTCGATATCTGCACGGTTGGATTCAAGGAGACACATGCCAGCCCAAGGTTTTGATAAAACGGTAAAATGATGCCAGCATTATTTATTTCCAAGTTTTCCTTTGACACAGACCATTTGACCCAGAATTTTTGTAAGCCGCCAGATCTGAACATAGAGCAATATGCCCCCGCCTCAGTTGGTTGTCGTTCGGAACCTCGAATATGCAAAGCACAGCAGTGACTGAGCCTTGGAGCAACGGGACGAAAGCTTCATTGTGCCCCATGGCTTTGGTTTTCTCATGATATTTGGAATACGGTCTTCAAATCTGAGACTTGACATGGATTGTTCCACTCCCTTGGAATTTAGCAAGACTTGCATAAACGTGTTCAAAGCATACCTTCCACTCAGTCCCTGTTTTAATACGGAAATGTGAAGTGCCCATCCTCTGCTGCCTCTGGCAAGACTTGATGTTTACAAATGTACTCTGAAACTATCGGTTCTAGACTTAACCTTTGCGCATGGCTGTGAAGGAACCACTAACTTGGGTTTTTTGCTTTTTTAAAAGAAAAAGATCAAATCTGAGACTGCAGCTCTTGTTTCTTTGGATGCCAGAAAAGCCTCCCATTTGCCATAATTTTGTTTGTGCACTGGGAACTGAGCATTCATCATAGAGCACAGCCAAGCTTTACTCCAGTGCTATATGGGAATGCAATTTTTTAACGGTGAAAAAACACTTCTGAATCTGGGAAGGGAAGGGGTGGGGGGGAAGCGTCCGAACTGCATTGCGATTCTGCAGTGGGAACATCGCATGTTGTTCTCACTATTGTACACTTGAACTGCACATGCAAGAAAAAGGTGGAATGTCTAAACACCATAATCAGCTCAGGGTATTTGCCAATCTGAAATAAAGTGGGATGGGAAGCGTGTCCTTCAGAACAAGGGTACAAATGNTTTTTTTTTTGTTTTTTTAATTTATTCTTTTAGAATGTGACAATTTCATGAACAGCCACACTGGGGAGGAAACTGTAACGAATTGCTACAGATGCCTTAAACTATGCACAAAGCTAAGTGACCAAATTTGTTTTTGATTTGAAAAAAAAAATAATAAAAAAAAAGTGCATTGTTTACGTATTCCTCCCTCTACTGAAACATTACCCACTGATGGGTTTTTGATGGGAAAAGGAGAAAATGTTTTTTAGGACAAAATTAAAGGACTAATTTTAAACTTAAAACATTCCATTTTTGTAATTTGTTTTACATTGTTTTAAGTACAGTAAGCACAACTGTAATCTAGTTTGAGAAACTGGTGCTTTCTTTTAGTTCATTTGTATTTCCCTGTTATTATTGTAAAAGACTGTTTATTAATTCTGTTTACAGTTTGTTGCAACAGCCATTTTTGGAAGAGAGCTTCAGCGTAAAGCCATTTGTAAAGGCTTTGCCATATTCATTCTAATATGTGCCTGTTGCTGTTAACTTTTAATTAATAAAACAAAATCTTTTCACATTATGCTCCTGTACATTTAAGTTATGACTGAGTCCAGCGTTGTGGAAAGGTAGCTAAGGTTGCAGTCAGCTTCCACTGTAAAACTAAGCCAACTTTTGGATTTGAAAATACTAGTCCTCGTATGCCAAAATTTATTGCCTCTTGGAGCTTGGCCTTTTACTGTTTGAAAAGCAAATCCTGACTTACCTGATTGTTTCCCTTCTAAAACTGTTTATTATTCTTTCATGTTCCCTGAAGTAGTATCATTAATCTCAAAGTGGCCATGTTTAAAGAAATAAATTTCTAATGAAACCATTCTTTTGAGCCTGCGTGAACTTCCTTCCTTCGCTGTCAGTGCAAGTTCTTGCTGTTGTCCGACTCCAGCAGAGAAGGATCACATGGGACAATGAGATCTGGTTGGAATTTGCAGGAACAGAAGAGCCGTTTTTAACAGGGTGCCTTTGAAAGGGTGTTCAAAGCTGGGAGAACACAGAGGTAACGACTGTGTGTGAGTAACTTACTACAGAGAAACTGCAGAGAAACTCACCACAGAGAAACATTTAACTGGGTTAAATGTGGAAAAGTACTGATTCCTCTTGGACCTTTTTGAATGAAACATATGCCAAGCCTGCAGCTATTTTCAAAATGACCACTAAAATCAGTATCTGATGATGCCTTCTGTGACACATTTGTAAAAAATGAACTTGGTTTAAAGAGCATCAACTCTTTAACTCTTTAGCATTTCTTTTGCTACTTGTTACAGGTATGTTAATATGTAATATTAATGAAAATTAAGATTAATGATTTTACAAATAGGTATACAGAGTATTTCAATACAGTGTTTATAAAGAGCCTGTGATTTTTAACATTGTGCAAACTTGCTGTCTTTTGCTCTAACAGGACCCAGAGCAGCTTGTCAAAGTGTAAAATATGAGTAGTTTTGTTCTAAGCCACCTGTCCTGGAAAGGGGTCTCTGTCTTTTTCTACCAGACTGGATTTAGAAAGACTGGTTCTAATCCCACCTCCTCACATATGTGGAAGCGTCTGTCATTGGACGTGAATTAAAAAAAGGAAAAAACTGCATTTTCTTGACCATGCTGGCTGGAAGTGCCTTCTACAAATCTACACTGAACTTTAACATTCCTGCAGCTCCCGCATTTCACGTGAGAGCCGAGAGCCCACAGGTGCCAGGCACAGGACCCAGAGCCCCACAGCCACCAACAGCCCATGGAGCCCAGACAGATGCTGGGGAAAGGGGCCAGGCCCCCCCAGCTGTTCCATCTGACAGCTCTGCTCCCTGCACTGTTCTATACATAGACAGACACAAACAGGCCTCAGGTTGTGTCTGAGGGCTCTGCCTAGCCCCCATGGATGGCCTTAGTTTGAGCACTTGAGGTGTTTTCCTTGTTTTCCTGTGAGCAGTGGCATTGTGTGCAATTTCAAGTAAAAAGATACAAATTAAGGTACAGTATAAAATAAGTTATTTGATGGCAACTTTGTGATTTTATTTTCTTGCACAGATGACAATTTCTTTTGCAGGAATTTTAGATCACTGCTAAAGCTCACCCCATTTCTGGTGCTGGATACCCCAGTTCAGATGGGCAGTGTCTGGTGTGGGCATTTCTCATGCTTTAGACCTTTAATAGATCAGGTGACATCCTGAATTTTACCAGTTAATGATTTAACTGGACTGCCAGAGAAACTGAGTGTACCAGGGGATGGAGAGACTGTTGAACAAGTACCTTCCTGCTGTCTTTGTGGTGAGGCATAAACTTCTCACTGGTCCCTGAGAGCCATTTTTTGTTTGTTTGTTTAACCAGCATGCAACTGAATTAACTGTAGTGTGGGGACCCTACTGTTACTCCTGCTGCACAGCAAGGTACGCAAACCAGCCCTGGAGGAGATGCAAGGAGGCTGTCACTACACGGACTTATCACTGTAACAGAATGTAAACTTACGTTATTGTGGCTGCTATCATTTGTAGAGTACCACAAATCAAATATGCCATGTTTATTTTATCTGCTTTTAATTTTATACAGTGGCAATAGAGCATAAAATACACAACTTAAAACCAAAGTTAACTTTCACAAAGGTGTTTTAAAGGCACTTAAAAGGACTCAAGGATTGAATGACCCATCAGTAGGACTTTGGAAGGAATTTACATATAGTATGTATTAACACCATTTCAAGTTCCACACCAGAAAACAAAGCTCCTCCACATACAACCTACATTCCAGTTACAAGCAGCAAAGCTTCTCCATCTTCAGCAACCTTGTCAGAGCCATTCAGCTGTCTTTATTAAAGAAGTGCTGCTTTTGTCTTTTCCTAGGAAACAGAAGTTCCCAGAGGCAGTTGTTCTTGTGCCAGTAGCCAGGATCAGCTTAGAGCACCAAAAATACCAGGCTCAGCTTTTTCAATGGTCATGCATGGTCAGAGCAAACCATGGCTTTGTTTCAGTGTGCAGCTAAACTGCAGCTCTTGGTTCCTTTTTTCACCAGCTTTTTTCACCCTAACTTGTACTTTTAGCTTGAGCCTTTCTACACCTGTGGCTGGAGACATGAGCTCAGGTGGTTGGAACAGGTCTGGCAGGAAATAGCAGCTGCATGAAGGCCCCAGAAGGGCTTCCCCTGGGAAATGGGTTATAGGCAACAGCTTATCCCATCTCTTCCCTGCAAACAGGGCCACGAGGGCTTGTGCAAGCCCCATCTGCCAGAAACACACCCAAGGAGCCAAGACGGGGGCAGAGAAGGTGTCCAAGAGCATCTCCTAGAGCAGCAGAGATAGCTGCTTTTGGCAACTTGCACCCCACAGTACTTTGTACCTTTGTTTTCTTATCTACACTCCTTTATGCTAATTAACACATACTCTTATTATTTTACTCTGCTGCTATCTACTGACTGTTTCAAATTCCCCTGACTACCTATTGGCAGAGGCTCCCACAGCATGATTCTACTCTTTATAATGGCCACAGGATGATGTAAGCAGGTTTTACTCTCTTACCCTTGCAAGCTCAGGTGAAACAAACAAAAAACCCTGCAAAAAATGTACTACTATGTAAAATTTCGGTGACCTCTGCAGCAGGTTCAAGTTTTCATTTTGTCTCGGTAAAGAAGCAAGGCACTTCCAGGTTTTCTTTGGGCTAAAAATTTGCTGCAGTTAAGTTTAAAAGAAAGACTTCAACATGAAGATTTCAGTATCAAATTACACATTGTAGTGCAAATCATAGATAGAGCTCACATAAAACTGATATTAACTTAAGGGTGTATCACCATCATTAATAACATGTACACAAATGTTTAAGGTGGTCAGTTATGCAAAAACAATGTTGTATCTATAACTTAGTGTTAATAAACTAAACCCATCACATAAATCTTGAGTGGAAAGCCAGGCCTGAATACGAAATTAATACCTGAGTATAATGGTCCAATTTATTCCCCTTGATAAATCACATACATACAAACATGTTTAGTGCCTCATTTCTACATTTCACATTAGGTCTTTCTGTGCTGTAAGAAAGAGACCTCTCAGTACTAGTGCTATTTGCAACATAAAATATTTTACACAAAGCAGCTTAACAGTCTTTTGCATAATAATTTTAATACTAAGATTTTTCAATTAAAGTCTTCATTTTTCCTGTAGACTTCAGCATGTGTGGTCCAAACTGGAAAGAAAATCAGAAACATGTTCAGATTGCTTTCAACAGAACCCTTGTTGAACTACCATCTATCCAAGTAGTAAAAGCAGAACTTGGGCAGAAATAATTTCCTTTATCCCCCTGCTTCTCTGCACGTGGATGTCACAAAGTAAAGAGAAACTTGTGTTAGCAACAGCTGCTCAGAGGAGGGAGCCAAGGACGTGCTGGAGCAGGACTGGAGGCAGTTCACTCTAGCACAGTAGGTAAGGAGATAGATGCAGCTGTCTTTACACATTGACAACCAACGGCTCTAGCAGCAGTTTAACAGTACTTCTGTTCTTACTCTACCCTGCATTGCTGTGCAAGTCCTTTTCAAAACTGGCATACAAAGATCCCATACAAGTCTGATCTAACAAAGTTAGATACTGGTTAGAAGTGATGGACAGATTTTATTAGCTCATTATGGATCAACATTCTATCATTTAACAAAAACCTTCGATTTTCTTAGCTCTGGAGTACTTGATGATCCTCAACCTCAAATGCTGGACTGTAAATTTCAAAACTGGAAAGTCATGAAAAAACCCTGTGTGAATAAATATTGCCAATTCATGTTCTTTTCCTTAATGCACCAGAGATGCTGAGGAAATGCGATTAATTCTTGGGAAACATCTAGCCTTTGAGTTAAAAAGAACAGCCTGAACATTACAGAAATATACCATTAGAGGCCAAAAGGCAAGTAAGTCAACATTAATTAGCTGAAGTACTCAAAAGTTCTGAGATCTGTGGCATGGAGATGTTATTTTCCTTAAAACTTAATTCAGAGCATAGCCAGCTCTTGGAGTTTTATGTGCATTTTTTCAATGGCACAAATGATAAAAACCCTCTTTTCCTCCCTGGTTCCATAGCACATGGCTTCAAGGATTGCTGACAAACAAAACTGATCTGTACCAGGCTGGTTTTTCAGTAAGTGCATATTGCTAGAGACTTGTATTTTGAATGTTCACTGCTTAAAAACCAATTTCAAATCAATCTGAAATAAACTAGAAGCCATTAATAACTTGTGCCATGAGGTGGACTTTAAATAAAATTTCATTTTAACATTCTCATGCTATAAAGAAACTGTTTTTATATACTCAGAATTTCCAATTATTAGAAGAAACTCCCTATACCAAGAAACCAAGATCCAGCAGGCATTCGGAACAATTTGTTTTCCAAATTCCTAAGAATGTCTGCTATGTTTCAGGATCTTGCTTCAAAGTTTCACCTGCACCAGCTGAATGGTTTAGGTTGGTAGTAACAGGCAAGCTCAGTTCAGACTGGATTTGATGTGAGCCCTTAGCAATGGTGTTTTCTGAGTATCAGATGCTTGTGGCAACAGAAAACATTTTTGTTTTAAAAAATAACAAAACTGTAACAGGACTTTTTAAAGCTGGGGCCAAGACAGTACACAATCCTAAGACTTGCCACTAAAAACATGATTGCCAAAAGTGCTGGCATATCAGCAGTACTTCACAGGGTTTTGTGGGTAGGGATGCTAACTTGTAGGTATCTATATATGTTAGCAGAAACATGTAGGCTGCTTTGCACAACTGTAATTTAGTCCAAGGATGTTCAGAATCACAATACTCACCAGCACTACCTCAGTCTGTGTCTTTGTTTCAGCCTTTGGAATCACTTTTTCTGTTTCACCTTGGCTGTCGTTTCGGTATCGGTAAGCAAATTTCTTTTTGAGAGCTTCTGCTATTAATGTCGCAGGATCTGCTGGCTGAGACACTTTAGATTTTGTACCTTCTGAGGATCTAGAAAAGAAAATGGCATCAGCATCTGTCTCAGCCTGAAATAGTTTTGAGTCATAAAAACAAATCATTAATGCCAATCTCGGTACATTGACATTTACGTTTATTACCTTTTCACCGAGCGCAGTTTCACGCTGTTCATGTCTTTGAGGATTTCTAGCATGTTTGGTACTTCAGGCTTCTTTGGCCCGTTTTCCACCACGTTCTGGCCAGCGTTCATTTTTTTGTTTCTCCTCTCTTTAATGAGATCGATCGCAGACTTACTCTGCTGCAGGCCTGAGGGAGGGGGTGGGGGCAGAGGAGGAGGTGGTGGCGGCGGTGGAGGTGGAACAGCGACAGCAGCTGAAGCGACTGGACTTGACCCAACTACAAATGAAACATGCACTACAGGTCAGCTTACTTGTAACTCCCCTTCACGTGTCACAAATGCTCAGGTAAGACAATCACTGTAGTGACTTCAATTGCCTCCCCTCTGCCACCTGTAGATTGTCATGTAACTTCTTCATTCCTAAACCACCTAAGCAGACTCAGCTAAAAAGCCACATGAAAATTCTTCTTGAAAAATGAGAAGTGTCCTTTCAAATTCCAGTTCTAATTCTAGGTGCATTCATGTCTTTAGTGCAATGGGATGGACACCACCACACCTTTTAGTTATGTTCTGCCCCTAATGTTACCAGTATTTCCCTTTCTTCTCAGAGGCAGCTACTGAGCTGCCTGTGAGAAGTCACAATCTGCCACATGAGCAGTGTTTCTTCCTACTTATCATCACAAATAAGAAATTACCATACAATATTTAAAAATGTATATTTCAGATCTCAAACAGCGCTTAAACGGAAGCTTATTCCAGCTGTCCAGGGTTGAGGATTTTTAGGCCAGCTACTCATCTGTCTCTACTCATAGACATTCTTACAATAATCTTGATTTTGAGTTCCACATACACTTTAGGGAAAAACTGGTGTTACAAATATAGTATCAGTAATAACTTGACAAGTAAATGAAGAAACCTCTGTTTAATTGCACCTTAAAAAAAAAAAGAGAAAAATCAGATCAAACTAGAGTTTTGAGGCTTGGAGTATAAAGTGTGCAAAGATACTTAGAGAAATAAAACAGAGGAGTCTACTCCGTGTACCTGTAGGTAAACACACAGCGTCATTACCACATTCTACCAGAAGAGGGAGGTAAAGATGAGAAAATAAAAATATAATTTCCCTAATAAATGAAGGTAAAGGGAAAAAATTTAAAAAAAGACAGTAGTTATTTCACATGCCCCCACTTGCCCATAATTAAAATTCAAGACTGAAACCAGGTGATCCTTAAAACTGTTTCATAGCTTTGAATATGAGCAGTTCAGGAAAAATAAAGTAACTGCTATCAGTTCACAGCTAAACGAGCATCCGAAAACTCAGAATATGATTTTATACACAAACACAGGCAAAGCTGTACTTGCTAAGTGACCTTAGGAAAGAGTGACAACCAAATGCCTGTCATCTGCAGTCGACAAGGGCCGTCTCCTGCTAATCTTGGAAGACTTGAAACTGAAAGGAGTCAGAGGTGAGGGAAAGAGGAGAAAGAAATTCAGGAAAAGAATTATTCTGTTTACTACCAGAAACAGTGCACCACTTTTGGTTCCATATGGACAATGTGTCTGGTCCCAGAGATGACTGCAGTAAACAATTAATTGCCTTTTCTGTTACTTGAGATGTATATTACATATTCCAAAAGCATAATTAGCATCTTGTATGAATACTTAATGATATCAGAGAGCCTATTTCCTTACTGAATGGAAAGACTTCAGTGTTAGTAATTAAGTTACATTCTTTTAGTTTGGTTTAAGCCATCATGTTTATCATGAGCTTTGCTCTGAAAGCTGTTTAATACTTCTTTACTCATTCACAGATTCAGAACTCTGGCAGATTTACAGACAAACATGAAGACTTCAGGAACACTAAAAAATACAGAAAATCTGGCAAGTCACTTGTCTTCAAGACCTATTCTGTACCCCTTGGTTAGTGTGCCAAACTAACCAAAACAATATGGAAAAGCGCCTGGTGTTGCAGTATCTCACAAAAAAGAATTAGCACAATATTAATTATAAAAGGGACACATTGATTAAGTAATTTTTGCTAAGAGTACAGCAAATTTAATACCTGTTGTCAAGTTCTGCTGTTCTTGCAAGGTTACAATTTTGGCTATTTGTGCTCTTAGAGAGGCCAGTTCATTTTCTAGAGCACTGATCTTCTGCAGCGCTTCTTCATTTGCCATCACTGCGCTCCTGGGCACGGGCTCCTCCTCCGGGCTTTGTAAGGGCATTTGTCTGCATGGGGACTTCCTGGAATGATGTGCTTCACCTGGAAGAGGCTGGGTTGGTTTTGACCAAACTTCTGACCTGTAACAAAAATATCACAACGTATTTTAAAGGCTTTGAAATAGATAGAAACTAAACCAATGTTACTTACAAATCCGGGGTACAAGTCGAAGACCTGACTTCAAAATCGTCTTTATACAAATCACTTCCATCAAGACCTTAAATAGTTTAAGGAAAATAAGAGCTTCACATCCTGTCTGTTAGCATCATGAGCTGTGTTTCTTCTCTTCTCCCAGAGAGCGTTTTGTAAGATCCTTGATTTCAGAAAAAAAGAGGAATACATTCCTCCTTATCCCATTCTATTTCTCTGCCTCAAACCTACTGTATATTTTATTTGAATGAAAATTTAGTTTTTCTTCCCTTAAATGCTACCATTTTTCCCCATGGGCAGCAAATAGCTATTCGCAGTTGATTCCTTGGAAGAAGGACGAGTTTCTTAGTTGCATAGGATATTTTTTTGTACTGTTTGGATTTCTGAAGGGACAATCACCAATTTTAGCAGCATTGGGAAATACAGTCTACATGAAACAGTTTAGTGATTGCAAACTGACTGCTTGTCAGTTGATGGGAAAGAATCTCATATCTAGTTTTCTAACACAGTAATTAGAACTATAAAGAAGAAAGTTTCATACAGTTTTAAAGAGTCCATGACCTTCCCTCAGCTTCTAACAAGAAAATGTAACTCTGTTGCCTTCCCTTAATATCCACCAAAGCTCGAGCCGTGTTAAACACTGAGGCATTACTGAGCATCTGCTCAAACAAGTCAAATAAGCCCTTACAAAGACACCGGGATTTAAAAACTGTTTAACTCAAGAATCTGAGGAACTTGATCGAGTTAAAGATGTCCCTGCTCATTGCAGGGGGCTTGGACTAGATGGCTTTTAAAAGGTCCCTTCCAATGCAAGCTGTTCTTTGATTCTGTAAGTAGAACTGATAAGGACTGATGACAACAGGTAATCATAAACTTTAAAACACAAAACATGACCACATACTTAACTCCTCAATCCTCCTTAACATCAATCCCAAAACTTCTCAGGCATGCCAGGATTCCATTGTTTATTTAAACATGAGAGTGAGAATAGGGGCTGCTAAAAGGACTTTTTGAAATGGGTAGAATGGCTCCAGACTAACACAGCCCAAGTGCCCCATCACTCTCGATGCATGGATTAAGCTACTGTGGGTGCTCACCATGTTAAATCTGCAGTTGTGCTAGACCTAAAGCAAGTGCCAAGATTTAAGGCTACAACAAGCCCTGTGCTCTGGCCACCTTAAACCAGGATTAGATACCCATTTAAGTCTTCCATGAAACTGCCAAAAACCATCAGCACAACTTGCAGAAATTTGATCAAGGAGAACTGAATATTATCAAGGATGATAACATTTAGGTGTTGTTATCCAGAGAGGAATAGAGAGCAACTAAAGCTGAGAACAGGATACCTCCTATAGCAGCCACCTCCCTGCTCTCCCTAAGTACCCCAGTGGTCACGTCACTCCTTAAAATCTGCCTTCCAGAAACTCTTTAAAGGAGCAGAATAGCTAAATAACAAAGGGTATTTTCTGCTCAGAGCAGTAACACTGTTTTAAGGAGATGTCTTGATTGGACTGTAACACTGTGGAAAAATATTATGCCTGAGTTGTCACTAGTGCTCTGACTAGGGGTAGAGGAAAAATGATTTGTCATTTAGTTGCTTCCTCTATAAAACTGTATTCACAGAAAAAAATCTATGTCTGCAAGACTGTTTACTGAATTATACAGTAGATAAATATTTAACAGTAACACCTATGTGATCCTGTCGAAACAGAGAATTTCAAATGCCTAGAAAACACCTAATGCATACCAGCTCCACTACTAATACTGTGCAGAGACATCATAAACAGTGCACATTGAAATACTCATAATTGCTAAGTAATTCACTTACTGTGCTCCATCATAAGCTGTTTGCCTTAAGGTCACTATGTATCTGCAGGATTATTTCAGTCCCATCCCACATCCATCTGTCCCCGCTCCCCCCTTCCCATGCAGACATTTCAGCAAATATGCAGTCCTACATCTTTCGTAATAGGTTCTTTGAAGCACCAAAGAGCCATTCTCCCTGTTGTCTCCATTAAATGTAACAGCTTTACAGTTCAATCCTTAAACAAAATACTTCTGTGCAAACAAAAGTAGTATCGGACAGTTAATTTCCTTCGTATCAAATAGACTTCAGGAATAGTGTTTCCCAAACAAGTGCTGATTTCGGTGACTCCCCTCTGAGTTTGTGAAATTAATGTGGCAGTGCCAGAATGGTTGTTATGCAAAGCTTCACTGTAGCAAGTCATGTTGGAGGGCATCTAGGTCATTACTAACCTATTTTATGCTTTCAAATTAAGAACAGTATCCTCCTGTAATCTCTGAAGCCAACAATCTGTGCCCTTGTCTGACAGATTAGTTTGTTCAGAAGAAAAACCTCCTCTGCACTACGGAACTGTACTTTTGTCTCTGGATAGTCTGAGCAGCAATCTGAGTAGGATGGAATAGAGAACTTCATCCCTTCAGCCAACCTGTTTCATGTAGTGACAGTGCTGTGCAGAACCCTTTGTCCAACACAGCAGCACCTATCCCATCATTCTGGACACAGGTGCTCAATGCTTCCCTGCCAGTTTTTGTTATGAAGATTAAAGATGAAACACAAGCCACAATTTTTTCATCGTACTTAGCAGACTGCAGAGCCTTAACCAGAAAGGTGAAAACCAACGTGCCAATTACTGGATTGCCAGAATGACCACTGCTGCTAATGAAGAAGCTGTACAGTTCACTGCCCCACGATAATGACAACCTCAGGAGAACTGGAGAATCACTGATAGCAATTGTGCCATAGCACACCAGACATTTCTGGTGCTTGAAGCTATTGTGTGCAGTTCTTTGCAATACATAAATAAATAAAACCCAGAGTCTTCCTTGTATAATGTCAATCCCCTGTATGTTCTCCAACCAGTCGTGGTTTCATAATCCTATTAGTCTAACCTCTACTACTTCTTTTCCAGACCATACCTCTGTCTCTTCTCCCAGCATTCAAGTTAACTCTGTTAATTGTAATGCACAGTAGATTCCCACTGGAGAGAAGTGAGGTTTCTTCCTCTCAGTTCAGAAGTTCAGAGAGAAGATTTCAGAAACATACCTGAGCCTTGTAGAGACTTCACCTTCGTCTTCAGCAATCCATCCCACATCTGCAAAGGAGGCCACTGCATCTTCTCTGAGTTGAGCAGGACTGTTTCCTTCCGTGACATGTGAAATAAGCTAAATTTTAAAGCAAGATTGAAGGTTTTAGAGTAGATATTCCCAGCCCAAGTCACATTTATGTTACTAAATACTTCTCCTGAGGCTACATGTAACTATTAACACATACATGCACAAAACACATCTGTAGACTTGAAACACTTATTTCCGTCCTGTGCTCAGTCCAGAACCATTTCACTGTCTTCAAACTATTCAATCCATTCTGCTGAACACTTTGCAGAAGTTCATGGCTAACTACATACACTGTCACATAATGCTAATGAACACTAAAAATCCAATGCAAATTGTTACCTTAAGGACAAACAAACACCAACATCCTCACACAGTTTTCTATATTACTCAAATAGTATGTTTTTAAATTATATTCATGACCAGTAGCTAAAAAAGACATTATGGCTACCAATACTTCTTAAGTCTTTTGCTCTGATTCAGTATTATTTTTAAAGAGAAATTCTGCCAAGGTTTCCTTTTCCTACGACTTCTGAATTTCTGTAGAAGTATGTACACAGGGGGAAAAGAAAAGCAAACAAGCAAAGCAACCCCAAAAGCAGGCAAAAAGCCAATCCTACCAGCTCAGTAATCACAAAGACTTTGAGTGAGAGGTAGGATGCAATCATAACATTATACACTATGTTCTAACAGTCTTTTTTACAACATGCCAAACAAATGGACCATTTTCCAGCATGGTTCTGGCCATTAGCTTTACAGCTGCTTGAAGCCAAAGGTGAGCAAGGCTCTGGAGACTGGAACCTTTCTTCCATTTCTACTTAAGTGAACTGAATGGTGATTTGAAAAATTGTTTGGACCATCAATACTTGCTCCATAGTCACAACTCAACAAAATGGTTTCAAATCTATTTTGAAACACTGGCTGCTTCCCCAGGTCAGATGAGGGCATGTGTTCAGAGTCACTGGACTCCTGAGCAGCCTGGGCTCAGTGTCTCAGCAGATAAAAGCTACTGAAACAACTTTCAGTAATTTGCTCTGCTCAGTCTTTCACCTTGAGTCACATATCTCCCATGCATATATGCCCCCTCTTTTGCTTGTATTCCATAGAATCACAGAATCGTTAAGGTGGGAAAAGCTCTCTAAGACCACTGAGTCCAGCTGTCAACCCAACACTACAAACAAACCCACAGCCAAATCTGCACGAGTTGTTGCAGCTGTTTAAGTGCTGCCCGTGGCCAGCAGTGGCCAAGAAGCTGGGAATACTGACAAAGATGGTGGCAGCAGGTGCCAGTCTGCGAGGCCAGCCTGCATCCAGCCCATTAGCACGCACGTCAGTTTTCAAGGCAACCTCACTCTCTAAGAGCAAACTACTATGAAATGTTAGCATTAGTCTGAATTTGTAGCAGACCTATCACAGTAGGACTGCAGTCTGGATGAAGTGAAACCATTTCAGAAGAACATCCACGCATATTTTAGTAGTAGTAACCTCTGATACACAAGTCTCAGGAAGAGAGAAGTTGTGGACTTGGGGCTGGTTTTTTCCCTGGGAGTTGTTGCAAACAGCCTTAGAAATTGAGATTAGTTGTCTTCACCCCACACTCTCACTTGTATGAGAGTCTTTATCACAGCTCCCAGGAGTGTGTAATGGCACCATCAGATCATTTGGAAACAACAGGGTTTTTTCCAGGTAGCATCAGCACAGATGGTAATATGTTTATCACATTAACAGTTGTGCCTAATACCATTACAGTCTGCCTCTCTTTAAAGCAGTCTAGAGAATACTATATTGCATGTTAGGATTTTTGCTGTTTGAGGTTTCCGTGGCATTTTTCTTTTTAAAAATGAATAGAAATTTTCAGGATCATAATGTTTGTATTAATGTTAATGGCAATTTGAAGAACTCTGTAATACATTAGCCACTTCTTGCAGGTGATACAGATTTTTTTGGCAGCAATACTACCATTAAAAGATTGAAGCCACTTTTAAATAAAGGCACTACACACACTTGAATAAAAAATAATTTTCTAAATCAACAGCAAGGAATATATTTACCACTGCCAGGATTCCTGCACCATGAGATAAATAACTTCTAATCCAAGATTTAGTAGTAAGCCTTCTGTTATATTGTGATACAAGTTTCTTCTTAATTTTAATTCTTATTTATATATAAACAGAATCTGCTTATTACCCCATATACAGATGTTTCTTTTCTCTATCCCTAAAAACAACAAAGCCTTCCTCAGCAGTGGAATTTGAATTTCAAGTTAATGCAAGATTTTTACTTTAATTTAAAGGTGAAAAGCCAACACCCATCTCTCAAAACTTTCACCTGCCTGTAAACACCTCTGTGACTACCCTATCCCTCCAGCCAATCCCAGCTGAAGAAAACCTGAACAACTGCTCTGCCAGCACCTAAAATGGAGAACAGAGTACTGAAAACAGAGGCCCAGTTCTACTGGGTGGCAGGAACTGAATGAATCGGTGCCGTAGCCTGCTTTTCTTTCTCTGGAAACTGTGTAGTTGCTTCCCCCACTTCTTCCCTCCCCGGCCTTTTGCCTATCTTAGCACGCATGAATGCTGCACACACAGACACGCCTGAGGGCTGCAGACCCATGGCGGATTTCTGAAGACTACACACACTGTACTGTTTTGGCACCTCGAATTGGAGGGGACACATAAAGAATCATCGAGTCCAACTCGCAAAGAAAGAGTCAGCCTCACCAGTGTTTCCGCCCGGTTTCGAACCGGGGACCTTTCGCGTGTTAGGCGAACGTGATAACCACTACACTACAGAAACGCTGCTTGGCAGCACGGCAGGGCAGGCTCCCTGCTCTTTTGTTTGCTCCACAAAGTGGGAAGTAGAACAGATATTTTTATACACTTGAGGACAGAATAAAAACCTCTCGTTTCAAATTACTAATAGAGTTATATATTAAACATTTGGAAATACTTCAAGTAAGACAAACTTGCTATGATTTTTCAAATTAGCCCAGTAAATTCAGATGTTTGTTACATGCACACCAATTTATTAGGAGACTTTTACTGAGTTATCAGGTATCCCGAGACAGACAGGAGAAGCATGGGACTAAAACAGAGATGCTGTAGCTGAAGGATGCTATCTTGAGAGACACTACTGTAGGTTTAGTTGAATCTATCTAGGCTATACTGGTAAGTTTAATTTTATTTTCTCCTAAAGACTACATATAAATCTAAAAAATATGACATACAGAAGATCTATATGAACTATTTTCATTTGTTCATGCCATACAGAGTACATAAGGTACATAAGCTCTGCCACCTCTTACTGAATATGTAAGCAGCAATTTAGCATTTAGCAGTTAAATTAAATGTTGACTATAGCAAGATCCACAGAGACGGACACAACAGTCAGTAGACCTCAAACATCAAAATGTTTGGCTACTATTCTTTTTTTCACACTAGCTGAATAAAAGCATGCTAGAAGGTAAGTATGAACATTACAAAGATATTCTTTCAATGTGTCTCATCCATTTATCACGAGGAAAATGAAGACCTGTGGAAAGTCTGCTGCTCTGGGGTTAGAAACACTGATTACAAACATGCACCCTCAGACGATGCAAGCAAGATTTGATCTGTTTTTTTAAATAGAGTGACTTACAGCAAGGTTCAGTTCATGGTCCTTTCATAATAGAGCTAAGGCTGGCAAGAAAGAAAGAGGAAGAGACAGCTATAGGAAAGCGTCAGTTGCAACAGCACGAAAACGATCGAGATCAGTATTGAACTTCACTATAGAATCTTAATGCTGAGATAAAGACACAAAAAACAGATGTTAGCATCACACTTAACATGTTCAGCAGTTTATATATTAAAATAGAGTCTGCACAAACCATATAAATTTTAACATGTTCCAAGGCTCAAATTTTGAAATTCCTATTTCTAATTAAATCAACTCTCACAACTGTACTTCTACTTTTAGGATCCTTTCCTTTCATCTAATAGAAGATGAATGTTTATACTTAGTGTACACACAAAGCTAAATTAATGTCTCTTTAACAGGAATAAAAGGCAAATGTTATATTACTTTTAACAGAATTCGGACCAAAACATATTTATGTATTTATTTATTTATTTGCTTAAACACTAAAAATAATCAGGAACAGATTCCCCAGATATATCTTACCTTTCCTTGCAAGAACATAAACCAGCAATGTCCTCTTTTACGTACCATATTAAGAGAAGTCAGTATTAGGCTAACTATCTGCAAATGAGCATCATCTTTCCTTGTATGGCCTTTACAGTATAGAAAATCAAACACACAGGAGGACTTCACTACCTTTTAAATCTGAGGCACAGGGAGCATTATTGCTGGCAAAAAACCTACTAATTAGATATTCAAAAGTTTAAATCCAGCATGCCATTTTTTGTCCTCACCCGCACAAAACCCCACTTCTCTTTATTTTTTTTTCAACAAGCCACTAGAAATGCTGCCCCCAGGTTTCTCAATGTAATTTTTTGACAGGCAAAATGTTAGCATGGCTTTCTCTATCACACCAACAAGGCTTCTATGGTAGTCTGAACTATCTGGTTTTGCTAATGTAATTTCAAGTCTAAATATTGTTCATAAATTTCATTTATGATAAAGAAATTAATTTAAACATTGAAACATTTAGCAGTGTGGATATTATCTTAGTGTGGCAGCCGATTCCCTCCATTCATCTTTACGCTCCCCGCCCTTGCTCAGCCCACGAAACATTCCTCTCTCAGCTTCAATTTCAAACACTAAATTTCTCCAGTTCTATACCCACCCCCTACCCCTAACACCAGAGTTGAAGAGATTATGTGTAACAGCTTCCACTTTCCCATCTGTTCTTGAAAGATTCATTATAGAAAGCATGGGTTTTCTCTTCCTTAAGCTTTTACACTTGCTCTTTACCCTACCCTTTCACCTACACAGTGCTAGCCTTGTATTTTAAACAAAAGCTAACAGTGTACTCATGTTATCTTATTACTAATTTTTTTATTTCTGATAAAGTTGTTTATTTTCCCAAGTATTTTTAACGCTGTTCATCTTTTAATCATTTAAATGCCTCTTAAGCCTAGCTTATAAGTACAGCTTATAGAAATAAGTTTCAATAATTTTTCTCTTTTACGAAGATACTTTTTTTCAACTTTCTTATTTGGAAAAAATCTGAATTGGAAGCAGAAAGAACTTAAGTAGGCTAATTCTCCTATGTCTAGTTTATCATATTCTATGTCTAGTTTATCATATTCTACTTTTACAAACCTTCTAGTCATGAGCAAATCCCTTCATCAGGATAGTGAAACAGATTCTAAACTGTTGACAACACCTACCTGAAAGTGAACTCTTGGACACTGTATAAGAGAGAGGTTAGTACCAATTTTTCTTACAATACTTCGAGATGAACCATAAGGCTTGCTTGACCAAAGCACCTGGATGGGAAGAATAAAGAAGCCAGCTGTTAGGGAACTGATTTTTGTATCATACTTTAAAAGTTCTCCCTTATTCTTCCACACTATGCTTATGCTAAATGTATTTAGTCATTCCTTTCATGCTAGAGTAGGATATAATGTTCATACACTGAATTCTGTCTCAGTGAACCCCTTACATTCTATACCCGACCTGGCACAAATACATTATACATCATCATTACAATATAGCTAGGGCTGCTTAAGGTCAAGACAGCCTTTGCATTATATCTAAATTCAAAGCAATAAATCAGGTAATGCAGAAGACTTCAGGAGTTGAAAGTATCTTCAAAAACACAATATTACAATTTTCAAGATAATAAAGAACCTACATTCCGTCAGACATGTCTTTTTACAGGGTTTCAAGAAAAGCCACTCAATCTTTAAAAATCTGTGAAATTATATAATTCTTCATTTCTCAATATATCTTTTTTCTTTTTTAATTAAAAGCTCTTCTAGAACAGGAATAGCATCTACCATTTTTAATAAAAATAAGTATCAACTACAATAAATATGAAAATGTAATTGTGAAATTAAAGAGCAAGGAAAGTAAAAAGGAGAAAATAACATGAAATTTTTGTAAGAAAGGAACTTTGTCCCCTGCCCCCAAAAATAGATTCACCTAGAGAAAACTCCCCATAACAGCTCAACACACCAGGCTTCATTAGAACTGTTTCTACTGCAATTTAGATTTCCTCTGTGTTGTTTCAACAGGGATTAAAATTGCACTTTTTTTGGTTGTATTTAATATTTACCACAGCCTTATGAAATTAAATAAAATGAGAGTTTAATCCTAGGAGAATATTACAAAATGAGCCAGAACAGAAGCAAAAGCCCCAGAGAGAAGTAGGAAAGATTTCAGCACAGGCAAAGGCAACAAAAACAACGCAAACAAGAAAAAGAATAATGAGAAGACTCTAACACAGTTAGTAAACAATTAGAACATTGCATGGTAATCTCAAAAACTTGGCCAGTGTTTAATTATGGTTGTAAATATGAATTTACTAGTCAGACCTTATTTAAAAGATCATAGCTTCAAGCAAACTTGACATCCTGTTAGAAGGTTGCCCAACAAAGAAAACAGAAAAAATCCAGGCTATTCTGGATTGGCAATGGCAATATTGCCTGTATGATGACTGTAGTAGTGCTGTGGGAGTTTCATAACACACAGCTGAGTATTTTGATATACTAAGCAAAGATCACTATTCTTAGATGTTGAAGGTTCTATTAAAAAGGTAAGTTTATGTTCTATGGTATCGATCCCCAGATTATTTCATAAACTTCACACAAACATTTTGCCTACTTCTAATTTCTATCCTTCCTTCCTCTGGTTTTTACTGGAATGTAAAAATTTTGACAAAATAAATGTGCACTGCACATATGCTATGTTACATCCTCACATCAGAGCTGCAACTTTGCCATGAATCCACCCAGATCTATTTTTTTTCCATTCTATAAAGAAATACATTCTCTTACTTAATACACTGCTAAATTGAACACACATTTTTCAATGCAGAGTAGTCTATTGATGCTGCATTTTGGTTGCCTGAACAAAGACCTCACGTTTGTGCCTATCACCTCACTGTTTACATGTCCGAGCAAACAGCAGGTAGATCAGTGGCCTTCTAGAAAAAGTCACAAACAGCACCACAGTAATACAGCCTCATTACTCACAACTGATTCTGATGTTTAAAGCAAACTGTTGGCAAGACACTCAAAGTGACGGGGCATTGAAACAAATAATACCAGTCAAAGGAAGGCTTAATTAGTTGCAGAAGCACTTCCACAGCAGCAAGAGAGTCTAGACTACATACTCTATTACCAATATAAGTGCAATGCATTTTAAACGAGCAGCAAAACTTGTTTAGATATTGTTCAGACTACAGACAAGTTGCTGACTAGCACTTGAAAACATTTGCTTTCCTAACGCCCTTGGGGCTCTTCAACAACAGTGGCTTGGTGCACCAAAACTCTGACTGACTCAGTTTTGGTAATACAAGATATGCTGGGACATTATTTCAGAAAACTGCAAGCAAACTGTGCCACAAGGGATGCAAGTAAAGCCAGTTCCCTGCTCAGCTGAGCTGAGGTCTCAGCACTGCTTTAACCAAGCTCACACAACTTCTTGTTGTCTTGAAGCACTGGCTGAGCAAGTCTGCAAAATGCTACTTAGTCATACACTCCTATTGCATCAGTGTTTTGCTGTTGTCCAGAACAGCTGACACTTGGAAATGTAACTGTATTATCACAAGCTTGAAACAAGTAGAGAGTGGGGAGAAACAGATTAAAAACTTATTCCTCTCCCTATTTAGGCTGAAATTGCTGAATTACCACAGTGTTGTAATGCAACATATTCTTATACTTTGAATTTTCAAAGTTACATGGAATCTCAGATCAAAATTCAACTAAAATCCTAAAATACAGATTCTTGTTGTCAATTTCAATTTACGGTGTATAAACAATTTGCTCTCCATAGCTTCCCAAGACTGATAAAAGGCTCTACCACAATAATACTGACTAAATACTGCACATAGCTGTTAAGGATTTCCCCATTCTTAAAACATTAAAATATTTCAAAAACTTACAGGGATTATTGCACTGAGGTCAACATTTGTACTCAAAACAGCTTCCCAAAGGTCCCAGTGACAAGCAGTTGATATGTAGCAACTCTCTGTCTCTCTCTGCTACGCATTCAAAGAAAACTCTCTATATAATCTCCTCCAAGAGGAGAGCTATGCAGGCCTATTCCTCTGTTTACCCATTAAAGAACACAGCTGTATTGCTCTCATGTACTGTAACACCTCCAGAAGAGGTAACTATAGCACAGAAGAGGTAAATATAGCACAATTATAATCATCTCAATTTCATGGGGCTTTTTGTATCTCCAAGGTAAGAACAAGAAATAAGATTATTTTTTTATCACTGTTAAAAATAAGATGAAATTCTCCTTCAGCTTCAAAACACACATGGAAGTCCAGCATGAAAAACAGTGTTTACAAAATAAACAGTTTATTAGAGCCAGGAGGAACTGCATAGTACTTTTAACACCTTGTATTACTCAATATTTCAGTGTCCAAGTCATAAACTTGATGACTTTTCAGCAATGCAGAATCATCCCACTATTGAGTATACTTCAAGTGTTCTGCTAGATAAGCACAAACTACAATACAGGAGGTGCTTTCTATACCTTATTTTCTGAAAACATAAAGGAAGTTTGAAACACTTACTGATTCCATGTTCAATCCAATTTGTTCAAAAGCCATCCTAATTAAGCGCTTCAGCCAGCAAATCATCTGGACTGGAAAAGGCCTTTCCGGACTTGGATTTAAGCCTTCCAAACGTACAAGGCTGCCAAGGTTCCATAGTAGTTCTGAAATGAGACTCATAAGAATTGTAGATACATGTTGTGGAATACATACAGAAGTAAACTGCTACATACATACAGAAGTAAACTGCTACATTCCTAACAAAACAAGCTTTAGATACAAGACAGATGATACCAATACCTCATACTGCCAAGCAAAGGCGTTCAGAGGGCATCTCCTTAATACAGCTAACAAAGACTCTTTAGTAGTGTCATTTTTATAGAATCATAGAATGGTTTGAGTTGGAAGGGACCTTAAAAATCATCCAGTTCCAACTTTCTTGCCATGGACAGGGACACCTTCCACTACATCAGGTTGCACAGGGCCCCATCCAGCCTGGCCATGAAAACTCCCAGTATTGGGGCACCCACAATTTTTTTGGGCAACCTGTTTCAGTGCATCAGCACCCTCATGATGGTACGTATCTAATCCAAACCTTCCCTCTCTTTAAAGCCATTGCCCTTTGTCCTGTCATTACACGCCCCTGTAAAAAGTCCCTCTCCAGCTCTCTTGTAGACTCCTTCAGGTACTGGAAAGAAATCTAAGCTGTTGTAAAGTTAACAATTAAAAAGTTGGGGAAATGACTGCTCACTTGAGCTTGGACAGATGATGGCGTTCAACAACTCTAAGTGAGCATCAAGCCCTACGGAATGCCTGCAGATGGGGATTAGCACTAAGATTGAAGTGCCATATTCATATCTAAAACTCATTTCTATGCAGGAACAGACTACAGAAAGCTGATCACCTCTCTTGATTCACATTCTCTTGACAGTTTTGTTGTTCCTTCCTTTTTCCTAAAACCAAGGAGAGAAAGGAAACATGGAAAAAGGACTAATGCAGGAAAATGATAGGAAATACTGTAGATGTAGGACATGAAAATATTGAAGCAGTTTATAAAATTAGACAGATTTCAAATTGTGTCTGTTTATATACACTCCCATTCACTTAAATCACAATAGTTTTATTGCTCCTCTAGCGAAAATAGTGTAGTTTTTCTTTAACCAGTCATAACTTGGACGCCGCTGAGAAGCGTATGCCACCAAAACCAGGAAAGGAAGCCACAGATTTAGGTTTATGTTTGTTTTGCTCACTTGAGCTTGGACAGATGATGGCGTTCAACAACTCTAAGTGAGCATCAAGCCCTACGGATTTAGGTTTATGTTTGTTTTGTGTATTAGGCTGGAAACAATTGGTTTGACTCTGTTGATCCACCCTGAGCAATGCATTTGTAGTATGAACAACAGTGTTGCTGAAGCCACTCCATACACAGACAGGGATGAGTAAAGCAACGTAGCAGCAAGGAACCGGTACTCAGGAAGTTTGAAAGCCAGGACATGGAAAAGCTACGCTGTTTGGAAGTGCCCACAAGCCCTACAGTGAAACCATCATTGTTTCCATCCCAAATTTTTTTCAACAGTTTACAGTTCCTCAGTAATAACACACTTCTTGCGGAAACTTGGCAGAAACAGTACAATTCTACAGTTATCTTTTTTTAGACAGGCTTAAAAAAAAGTTGATAGTAGTTTCTCATCATCACAGGATTTTCTTTTGTTTGTGACTAACCTCGGAAGAAACTATTAATCTACACCATGAGATTAGAATGGAAACTGCAACTGTTATAGAAAAACAATAGGGAAGATAATGGGCTAGCTACCAAACAGCCATGAATACAAGCTACAG
Source organism: Edolisoma coerulescens (assembly GCA_013397115.1). Classification (NCBI taxonomy): domain Eukaryota; kingdom Metazoa; phylum Chordata; class Aves; order Passeriformes; family Campephagidae; genus Edolisoma; species Edolisoma coerulescens. Next base: position 1,331,244 of record VWZW01002478.1, on the reverse strand, counting down.
TTATTCACAATAAATAAGTAAGTCATGGACTTCTTTATGGAATGATGGAGAAGTCTGTTAGGGAAGCATTACCATCTACTTGATCTATCATTCCTTTAGGCATCTGTTACTCTTCCCTTACACAACCTACTGCATGGACTGTATGGATCTTGGATCTCATTGCACCTGCTGTGTTCTTAAAACAGGAAGAACACAAGTCTTTCTACGTGCCCCACATTGGATTTGGCATTGTATCTGTCGCTGTAGATATGCAGTGACATTAGAGAGAGAGGAATGCTCCTTTAAAAGGGGAAACTTGTTCCAAAGGTGTGATTACATGTGATATACTCCACCTCATTTCCAAAGTCCAGACTTGTTCAACAAGCAGTGTGGAAATCAAAGGAAGAAGAACGAAAGCTGTATCAAGACAAATTCAAACAAAAGAGAAAAAAGGTAGAGTACTGCTAAGCAACTGCAAAGACAGGGCTGGCTGAGAAAGGCAAATGACAGGACTAAAAGGAATGACTGTATCCTGATACACTGGTCTTTCAGCCAGCTCATAGGTTTAAGGAAGTCTGTCATGTTTTCTTTCAGGCAGAGAAGAAAATGTATGATTTTGTTTCTGATCAACTGAGAGGCCCGAGTCTTTAAAAACAGAGACAATTTGGACAGACGTGAAAAGTGAGTGTTAGAACTTCCTCCAAAGAAATCAGAGCAGGTCTAGAAAGTTTCCTCAAATTTAAGAAACTTAAAGGAAAACAGGTAAAAGAACAACACAAAACCTGACAAGATAACCAATTAAAAGCACAAAACCAGATATAGAAAAAAAGTAGCATAATACAAGGATGACAGAATAGTATAAATATGAAGTAGTAAGCTAAAAAAGGCAAGGTACAAAATGGGTTCCATCTTACAGACATAAAAAGTCCTAGACATATTAGCAGTAAGAGACAAGAGAGATAACAGTGATGTAACAGGAAAGGAAAGAAAGCAATGAGTGATTCCGATAGTCAGTATGTATTCAGTGTTTTACCTGACAATGGTAGATAAAACAGACAGGTGTTAGAACGGATTACAGACAACACTGAAAAGTTATAAGCATCCAGGACAACAGTATCTAGTGAATTTCACCTTGCAGAGTTCAGAAACTTGTCAAGGCAATTTCTGAAATATTGGTAATTCATTTCAGAAACTTGTTAAATGGGATTCAAAAGACCCAGGAATAAAAGAAGGAGCATGATGATACAAAGCATTAGGAATAGTCCAAAACACTTATCCTGCCCTAAAACATTACAGTGATCTTTTAAAATTCCAGGTTCCAAGACTCTGATGACTGAACATAAAAGGGAATTCATTCAACAAAACAACTACTTCAGCAAAATGAATATTTAAAGTTCACTTCATAAGTCATTGTTTCCTCTGCAGCCTAAATACTTAAAGTACCTGAAACTGGGGTCATCAACGCCTTGCTCTTGTCAATGACCTGTCTGCTTTTGCAGAAGAAAGTGACTGACATCAGTCTGTAAGAGTGCAGATTACCACCCTGCTCCTGGATTAGCTTCCTTAGTTCGTGGCACTAAGGAAAACCACCATGTTTGAACAACCTCCAGCTAATCTGTTATCTGAAACGCAATGCTTCTAAGCATATCAGATTTATATTTTTATACGATTATAAGTTTTACAGAATTACCTCCAGGCAAACTTCATACTTATTTCTTTCAGACTATGTTGCACTATACCTTTCTTCACAAAACTCAGCTATTTCACAACTGGCTTATGTGCCAAGAACGGACAGGGTTCATTCCAAAGAAACTGCTGGGCAGCAAGAATGAAAGCATTAGCAAATTCTTCTCTCATGCTCCGTGTACATGCCGATTTCAGAAGCAGGAGTTGTTTATTGCTTTCAGTAAGCAGAATAATACCTCTTTTAAAATATTAATCTTTGTGGTATTTATCCTTTGTCTTCTTGGTGCTACCTACAGTAAAAATAGCTTAATTCCCCAAACATTTCCACAACTCAATTTCTACAATGAAGAGCCCTGAGTGATAGTAAGATTGCCATAAAAAATGGTCCTTCTGCTCTGCCTCAGCAAAATTATTATAAGGATAAGCAGCAGTCATAGACAAGATTACCAAGATGTCTGAAGAGCAGTAACATAAAGAATTACATTTCACTGCATAAAGCATGAAGGGATTGGAATTTCACAGGTTCATTTCAATGAAACCCAGAAATTAGCAATGCTGAAGAACTTTCTTACTGATATGGAAATATAGAGGAATTCCTTGGTTTAGAAATGAGGAGATCTACATTTCCAAGCCCCTACTTTTCCCAACCACTTTTGCATGCTCCATTCAACACTCTCATATCAAATATCAAGTCTACAAAGCTGAGAGATAATACCACTTATAAATTACAAAAAGTTCATTAAATAAATATAAAAGCTCTGGAGTCTGTACACATAAGGCATAATATGCAGTAAATATGAACAGGAGCCCTTTGCCAGGCTTTCTAAGTGAGTCCTACACATAAAAGATTAAAAGAAAGAGAAATCAAATGCAACTGCTTTCAAATTGAAATTCTTCTATGTGTTTTTTCCAATGTTGTATTTATCCAAGTCCCTTTCAAAGCATGAATTCTTGCTCTTTAAAAGAAATATGAGATGAATATTTTTCTTACTGAAGGAGGTTTCTCTCATTCACTTAAGATCCATACAAACATAAAAGAGAATGACTTAATGGGATTGATGGAGCAGATTAGCCTTAACAAAGAAGAAACAAAGGCATGAAATCTGAAAAATGAAAGGTGCAGTCTCTAAATTAAAAAGGCATAGCATTAAGAAGCATAAAATTTTCTAAGAAGCATGAGTTCAAAGGAATACCAACTACATAAAAAAATCAAACGCAAAAAGACCAGGCTCCTCCTTATTTTAGCAAGAACAGGGGCAAAGATATCTCCTCTGTCTTTTAGACTGACACATGATCCAAGTTCATCTAATAAAATTACATCCACAAGGAAACATTATTTAAAAAGTAATAAAGGAAGATAAAGCCAAAAAAACTATTATCACAACAGCCAAATGGGCAGGAAGAATATTCTGATAAAGGACCAGACTCTGCCCCAAACTGACACAGACCAGCTATAAGCAAAGTAAGTATGCATTTGGCAGAAGTCACATAGCCAGCAAGAGAGGTCTGTTTTTTGGTGTGGAAGCTACAAATAATGAAACACCCCTGTACTTACAGAAAGACCTGTTTGGAAAGATAGGAAGAGAGAGATAAAAGTCAGTGAATACTACAGGGACAATCTAAGCTAGTACTGGTATGAAATTTAAAGCAGGAATTGAAAATAACACATACTTGCAACAGAAGTTGCTAAAGCTTTCTTAAAAATATAGCCCCATCATATTTACCTGAACGTGCAAAACTCTATTAATCAGATTTCATTCATGTTATCCTATCTTGCCAACTAAGGGCAGAAAAAAAAAATCCATGTTTCAGCACTACTTTAGTCAAAAGCCTTTGCTCAGCAATGATCATACCTGCACAGTGCACTATGATACCACCTGAGAGGTACATGAAACCCTCCAACACCTATAAACCACAAGGTATTACATGTTCAGACACAACCAAACACCTACACCTCCCTGCCAGACAGACAGACCTCCCCACAAGCTGCTGTGAATGCCAGTCTTTCTGCTACAGCTTTGAGAGACAACAGTAGGTAAGTCTCATTAACAAAAGGGTATGTTTGTCTGAAAAAGCATTTAAAATGTCCAATCCTCCTCCCCGATATCTCTCTGTGTAACAATGTCGAGTTCCTACACACAGCAATCATATTTTAGCTAGTGACCCCTAAGAAGCACATTATTTGGATTCAGCAACAACTAACCAGAACTTCTAGAGCTGATGCGCAGATAACTCAGCTGCCTCATTTTTATCACCTAAGTAAAAGCCAGTGGGGATCAGGAGACACAATTCCTATTCATTTAATCTTTTTAAGTCTTGCCTTCACAAGAGCTGCAGAGCACTGAGGATAGCACGTTAATATTAATGAAGCAGTGCTGACGCTGTCAGGCAGAGATCAATGCACTACGATTGATTTCAGCATTCAAACTCTACTCACCCTCAATATTTGGAATTTCAACAGCTCGTTAAACAAAATGAAAACATGCACCTAGCAAGTTATTTATTTATGATCACTACAGACGAACCTGAGCACGCCAGCAGGATCACTAAAGGTGCACAAAGCAAGCAGTGTAAGTTTACAGTAAAGACAAATAAAAGCACCATGCCCCTTAAATCTTATTTTTCCTCTTATACGCTAACTCTGTATTTTAAAGCCTCCTTAAAAAACTTCCCTCAAACTCCTCCATATTATCTCCAGATGATCTTTTATTTACACTATTTCTCGTGACCTGTCACCCTCCCATCACAGCATTTCGCCTGCAGGAACAAAAGCTTCGGCTCAGCAGCCCGAGGCGCTTCCACGGTCCTGCCCGGCACCTGCCCTGCCCGGGACAGGCCAGAGAAAGGGGACAGCCCTGCCAGCGGAGAGCGGGGCCGCCCCGAGCGGCCTGTACCTGCTTTCGGCCAAGCTTCCCCTCCCGCATCGCCCCCCGCCCGGGATCGGCCGCGCCAAGAGGGGCTGCCCAGGCGGAAGGGGAGAACCGCGGGCCGCCGCCGCCGCCCCCGCCTCGCCTCGCCTCGCCTCGCCTCACCCGCCGCCGCGGCCGCCGCGCTGCCTCACC